>PVIC010005024.1:0-59732 GCA_004025085.1 Thryonomys swinderianus | reverse complement strand
CATTTGTTAAAGAGGCTGTCTTTCTTCCATTGGGGATGTTTGGCTCCTTTGTCAAAGATAAGGTGGCTTAGTGTATCCGGAGTTGTTTCTGGGTCTTCTAATCTATTCCACTGGTCCTCTGGTCTGTTACTTTGCCAGTCCCATGCAGTTTTTATCACAGCGGCTTTATAGTAGAGTTTTAAATTGGGGATTATAATACCCCCTGCCATGTCGTGGTTGCTTAGAATTGCCTTTGCTATTCTAGGTTTCTTGTGTTTCCAGATGAATTTTTGTATTATTTTCTCTAACTCTGTGAAGTATACCATTGGAATCTCAATTGGAATTGCACTGAATCTATATAGTAGTTGTGGGAGTATAGCCATTTTGACGATGTTGGTTCTCCCAACCCAGGAACAAGGGATATCTTTCCACTTTCTGGTTTCCTTTTCTATCTCAGTTTTTAGAGTCCTATAGTTTTCAGGTAGAGGTCTTTCACTTCCTTTGTTAGGTTGATTCCTAGATATTTCATTTTTCTGGGTGCTACTGTGAAAGGGATTGACTCCCCAATTTCTCTTTCAATGAGTCTGTTGTTTGTGTAGACAAAGGCTAAGCCACCTTATCTTTGACAAAGAAGCCAAACATCCTCAGTGGAGGAAAGACAGTCTCTTTAACAAATGGTGCTGGAAAAACTGGCTTTAACCTGCCAAAAACTAAAACAAGACCTATCTCTTTCACCATATACTAAATTAAAATCACAATGGATTAGAGACTCAAACATTAGAATAGAAACACTAAACCTGCTGCAAAACACATTAGGTAAAACTCTTGGAGACATTGGCCTAGGGAGAGACTTTATGAACAAAACCTCTATAGCAAGAGCACGAACAGAAAGAATCAACAAATGGGATCTCATCCTACTAAAAGGCTTCTGCACAGCAAAAGAAACCACTGGCAGAGCCAAGACAACCAACAACATGGGAAAAAACCTTTCCTAACTGTTTCTCAGACAAGGGGCTACTATCTAGAGTATATAAAGAACTTTAAAAAAATCAGTTCCCCCCAAATTTAAAGACCCTATTCAAAAATGGGCTACAGACACTTCTCAGAGGAAGAAGTAAAAGCAGCCAAGAAACATATGAAGAAATGTTCGTCACTGGTCATTTGAGAGATGCACATGAAAATGACACTGAGATTTCATCAAACTCCAGAAAGAATGACTGCTATTGTGAAATTAACTGCAATAAATGTTGGTGAGGCTGCAGGAAGAAAGGAACCTTCTCCACCGTTGGTCGGAATTTAGACTTGTGCAACCATTGTGGAGATCAGTGTGGAGATTCCTCAGAAAACTAGGACTAGAGGTCCCATTTAACCCTGCTATTCCCCTACTAGGAATATATTCAAAAGAATTAATCATGTTGTAAAGATATATTTGCATCCATGTTCATAGCAACTCAGTTTATGATAACTCAATCTTGGAAACAACCTAGATGCCCATCAACTGGAGACTGGAGAAAGAAGATGTATTTTTAAAAATAAAATGGAGTATTACTATGCCATAAAGAATAACAAGTTTCATTCATTTATGTGCAAATGGATACACTTGAGGACACACTAATAAGTGAAATAAATAAGCTACAGATGTGTAAATACTGTATCTTTTCTCTGGTATGAGAACCTGTAGATGTAAATGAGTCCTAGAATGTATGGTAGTTTTTATAAAATAAGAAATATCCAAAGGGAATTTGGTGTGGGAACATAATAAGGGAAATAAATAAATATGATTCCAAAAGAAAATAAAAGAGCATGTATATAAGGGGTGGGGGGTTGTGGGTGGGTAAAGATGTGGGTAAAAATGAGAATTAACTTGTGTCATATACTGGTACAAATTTCCCAATGTTGTGTGTGATTGTGAGCTGTATATAAAATGTACCAATAAAGAATTCAATTAAAAAAACATCTTATTGAACAAGTTTCACATTTATTCCCCTTTTATTTTAGAAATGCTGAATATTTAGGTGTTGAATAAATTTTTAATGAATGAGTAACTGATTCAAACAATGTGCTATAATGAAGTCACATGAATAGAATTTGAAATAATTTAAGCTTCAGAAATTGGATAAATCACTTAAACTTTCGAATTCTCAGTTTCCTCACCTATAAAATGAAAATAACATTCTATATGGATTTAAAGTAGACAAGCTTTGCACAATGAAGCAATTATTATTGTTACCTAATAGTAAAACAACTCATTACATAAATTTAAGCTAATGCAAGGAGTCTCTAATAATTTTATGAATAAAAACTATCAAGATAGTGTGACTACTTCTAAAAGAATTATCTGACAATCTTATAAGAAATAGTTTATAGATTCAGTACTAGAAGAGAAAGAAATGCTTCTGATTTTTCAGATTTAGAAAATTTCTTTAAAATAATTCTAGCACATAAACATAACGTTTCCTCCAAAATGAAGTTCCATTAACCTGAATTCCACTCCAAAGTAACTTAGTTATTAATGATTTTGAGAATTTTACATAAAAAATAAACCAATTTGAAACAGATTTTTAGTCTGGTGGATAATAACTCCAAGTTCAAAACAAGGAAATGCATTATTTATATTTGAACATCTAATTTATATTCTTGACTTTATCTATGAATCTGGAGGGTACAGAAATACACCATGTAATGGAGGGTCTCAACTGAGTGTATACTCCCAACTCTATTTCCTTGTATAAAATTTTATTATCTAGAACTGCTGAGTAAACTTTATTGTAAAGGGTAGATGATTCTGTTTCATAGAGCCAGAGCCTTAAATTCTATTCTGAAGAAAAGTGAGCCTTTTTCTCCCTTCTTTCCTTCTTACTCTCTCTCTTTCTCTCCCCCAATAGAGTTTATTATTATTCATTATGAAAGCCAATATCTGCAATTGCAAGATTTCAATACAATAAAGGAACTAGGCCATGAGGAAAATGTATTCTGTGGCCAGAGCTGTATCTCTACAGATGAGTATTATCTATGAAACTCTGGCTTTCCTGGATTTGATTGCATTAAGATAGGACCAACATAATCTAGTATACTATTCTTGGGGAAGAGGTAAATTGGCCTAAACCAGTCCCAAGTAAGAAGCAAAAGCTGAGTCTTATCAAGATGAAACAAGGTAGAAGGAGCTCAGCACAGTGCCCACAGGAAAGCTACCGAAGGACTCCGACAGCAGCTAATGGCTAATTGCAAGACCAGTGTGCAAGTTCTTCTCTGTGGTTTTTAAATTATTTAGTAAAATTACAATACTGTACGTTCTGCAGTGGAGATGTTGGGGGCAACCATAGGCTATTTTTAGAAAAAGCCTAAGAGCAGCACCACTCTGTGGGCATTGACACTTAATGGCTCAAGGTAACTTTCAGAAGAGCAGAGCAGCTGTCTATGGGCACAAAAGATAAGCAGGATGGATTTGAGATGCTGGAAGCATCCCCAAAACATTATAGAATTCTGATGAGGGAAGCTGGACAGATGAGACTCTGGTCAAGTAAGACAAGAAGCACTTAGCATCACACATGGTATTAAGGCAAGGACGACCTAATTTTGTCATCAGCACCTAACGGGCCATATTCCTAGGCATATATGCCATGCTCTCTCGTGCTGCTTTCCCTAGATTTGATCTCTTTTGCACTTTTGAGATGTCTTTCTAAAAGTGCTGTGTGTATTTAACATATTTTTTTAACTTTCCCATTGATCATTCCCAGTGTTCAAGTCTCACATAGAATCACTTTGGATATAAACAAAACAAAAAAGGATCTCACGTTTACATTTTCTCACAAATCATTCCTTATGCTAGGCTGATTTTTGAGATTTTACTCTTGTATTTCTCATTCATTATTTCCTCAACTTTTCCTAGCACAGCACCCATAATATCTGTCTGGCTTGCTAGAGTACCTAGAGTTAAACTGGTACCTAGAGTTAAACTGATTATGCTTCAAATGATTGGCACCCAAGGCCTCAGGCCCACCCAGCTGCCCAAAGGTTTGCGCCTGGTCAGTGGGTGGGAACTTCTAGGTCCATAGCATCCCTTTACAGCTGCCACTTATCACATGTGGCTGCTGAATCTTTAAAACGTGGCTAAACGGAAAAGTACTGCAAGTGCAAGCGACACACTAGATTGTGAAGATTCTATTTTTAAAAGGCCGTGTAAAATATCGCATTAATAATTTTAAGTATGTGTTGAAATAATATTTTAAACATTCTAGGTTAAGTAAAATGTTTTACTGAAATTAGTTTCACCTTTTCCTCTTATACTTTTCTAACATGACTAAAAGAAAGCAGTAAGTTTCATATGCGGCGTCTGTTATTTTTATTCAAATATACAGCTCTGAATTAAAACATTATTCCTACTAAAATGCAAATGTGTCTTCTCTAAGAATACGGATCCAGTTTACTCAAGACTAGGCTGTCAACCTGTGGACATGGTTTCTATGCTATTCCCCCATCTCTCTCTTTTCTTCTAGCTCTATCTTACAAATAAAGCTTTCCCTACCCCTTTCTCTCCTAACCTTTGTACCACTTTCCATTCAACTTGTGTTTCTACCTCTACCATCCAGTCGTTGAAATCTGACTCTACCTTCACAAGCCCACTGGAAATGATACTCTCTGTTTGGCCTTGTGGTCTCTTATCTTTCCCCAAAAGCTCTCCTTGTTGGTGTTTTCTACAAAGTTCTTTTTTCTGTTCCTACTTCTTCAGGCCATCGCAGTCAGAAATATTTAGATGTTCAGTCCTCCCCGTTGGCTCCTCACTTTAGGGGGTTCAGAACTCTCAGAGGGTGGGACCCACTCCACGCTCGGCCTCTCCCTTCTTTGGCATCTGCCTATCCTGTCTTCCATGCTCATTCTCCTCTCCCGTGCTCAACTCAATTGGGATCCTAGGAGCCTCCTCATGGGGATATTTTCTCAAAAACTATCTCATTTTTGAAGTACCTTCCCATATTGTTCCAGGATTCACAATCCAGTTAACTGCCCTAATCTTTCTTCTACATCTTCTTCACATTTTCCAGTCTCACTGAAAGGCATAAGCAATTCTTTCTGTCTCCTTCCTTGAGATCATGCTCAATCTTTTCTTCTTTATCTCTAAGAAACTTAATCTTCCCCTGTAGTGATTTTAATAACCATACACAGGATAGCTGTAGCATAAATGAAATTCTAACCCAGATATCTCTTCTCATAACTAATATGCACATCCACCATTTTTACCAGTTTCATCTGGATATACTATAAACATCCCAAAGGTTGTTCATCTAAAACTAAAGACATCTTCTCATTCACACCCAAACTTTTCACATGTTCAATATTTAATGTTTCGTTATAACACTCACTCCTTTTGCAGCCAGAAAAGCCAGACTCCAGCTGAGAAGTCACTGCCCAGATAAAGAGTACCTCGGCTAGACTCTACCACTGCCCGACACCCTCTAAGACAACAACAAACTGTAATCCGGCCTGGTCCCATTACCGTGCCGTCTCCATAACCGTTTGGCCTCGGGAGGCTGAGTGGGAATGCAGAATTACAGCAACCAGACTCCATGTTGGGGAGCTTCTCTTTATTTTTCGGATGTTATAAGCATTCACACAGGGCACCTTGGGATGTGATTGGATGAGAGAGTGGGAACAGTGCTCACGGTGGGGTGTGATTAGGCACAAAGGTGGAAGCAGCATTTAGCAATGTATGATTGGTCTGCATCACCTGTGTCACCTGCATCTGTGTGTTGCTCTGGTTTCTTAAAGGGGCATAACCTTTTTTCATCTGCCAGGAAAGAGAGAAGTGGAAGCACCTGGAGAAGGGTTTGGCCACAACAAACCAGTTGAATTTCCATCATTCCCTTTTTATGGTCATACTTCATAAGAATTGCAATTAAATCATTGTGTATATTCCATTTCAGGTCTGCTCAATCATAACCCTCCACAGTGGAGTCTGGGTCAAGTTTTCAGGCCTGTAGTACAAAGCACTCTGACTGACCTTAGGTCTTCAGCATAATGTATAATAAAGTTTTAGTTAGTTAGAAGTCACAACTTTGAGAATAGGTGGATCTCCATTAATATTGTTGATCCCTTTTTGGGTCGCAATAGTCCTTTCTTATTGGTTGTAACCCAAAAAGGAAGATAAGGACCTTAGAATCTAGAGCTCTAATAATTGTCTCTAGAAAGTACTATTTATAAATTAATACTAGATCCTTTATCTCCTTTCTTCTTTCTAATCATGAAATTTAGGTTAAAAGATATGATTTTTACATATGAAAAATATTCATGTTTAGAGAACTTCTAAACTGTAAGTCTGATATTCAAATGCAGACCATCGGAGTCCATATAGTTTGTTCTTAGCCCTTTCTTGCCCAACACAGACTCAGGAGCCCTTCCTCTGAAGACACAGTATGTGAACCTGTGGCTTGTGTGGCCATCAGGACCTGATGATAATCTGAACCTTCCAAGAAAGTTTTTTACCTGCCCACACTCTAGGGAGCCCTTCCCTGACATAGATAAACAGCCTTTCTTAATCATCCTTATTGCATCTGTAACCTTAAATTGTGGATTTTAAATATAGATTTAAATCACAAAAATACACAGAATTAGAAATTCAACAGAAAGCTAAATGTGGTCCTGAAGTTTTAAAACTCCTATACGGCGACCCAAAGAGAAATTAAATCAACGAATTCTTCTTACCCTATTGTTAATGTCTCTCCTTTGGCTATGAAAAGGAGAAGATGTTGCACTGGTCTCTGAGAGTAATGCAGAAACCGAGTCTCACAACAATGCAACAAACTTTAATATTCTTTTTTTTTGCAATATGCATTATTTGTCTAGCTTACAACTTGGTTGTTATGATTTTCATCTTTCTCATATTCTTACCTCTCAGGTCACTGCACCCAGGGCTCCCCACTGAGAGAAGTGGGTATTTACTTGTATGCTCTTTCAGGCTCTGAAGAGAAATAGGAAGACTGGATTTCCACCTAGGCTTGAGAGATCACTTACTTGTTCAGATAGGTAATATGTGATTAAAAATACAGACTTTAGAGCTTGAAATATAGGTATTGAAATACTCAGATCTGGCCCTCGCATCACATATACTTAGAGTATATCTCTTAAATTCATTAAGCTTGTTTCCTCATTTTGTAAAAATAGGTATAAGGCCTACTTCCTCTGGTAGCTATGAGATAATTTTAGTGAAATGATTCCACAATGCCTATTAGATATCAAGTGATTAATAATGGAAAAACTAACTAGAAGTGAACTTTCCCAAATCTCAGGGGATTTTTCCTTATGTTATTCTTGACCTACTTTAGAACCATTTTCATAGTTACTGATGTTCATGTATCATCCCACCTGCTGTTTAAAACTTTTGGAAAGGAAGTCTTTGCATTTTCCTTAATACTTTGCAATAATTTACAGAAAGTTAATGTCCCAGAATATTCACATAGGCTGCAGCAGGGCAATGGGTTCCCAGCTTCCCTGAAGTGTTTCAAGACCAATGAAACTGCTCAGGACCAGCAATGTAAACACAATAAAACCCACAGGTGTAGACCACACTAAACCTTTACCTTGACAGTTCTATAGAAAAGATTCAACAGAGGAGATGTAACAAGAGGCTAGTGGCATGTAAATACAGAAGGACCAGTCTGGAGAGAAAGATGTTCTCCTAAATTTCACAACTGGAAGACCAGGAAAACGAAAAAAAGGAAAACAAATGACTTATTGACATAGATGCTCCCAGGACCATATTTTGAATTAGAAGCCCCCCTCTTGCCACAAAACACAGTTAAAATCTCCATGGGAGAAGGGACCATCCTATCTGTTTTTAATGATGCCCAATCACAGCATTTCCAAAATATACATTAGGTTAAGCTATTCGTTATCCCCAAAACACTAATTTTTTAAAATTTAATTTATTGGTACATTATATATACACATCACAATTATGCTCAACATTGAGAATTTGTACCAGCATATGACATGACTTCTCATTTTTTCCCTTTCCCTACCCACCCTTCAACCCCCACCCCTATATACACAAGCTTTGTTTCCTTTTTCTACCATCAATTTTTTCTTTCCCCTCATTACTTACCCTTAAACCCCATTTCCTTTTGAATATTTACTATTTCACAATACAGTCCTGAATTCTAGAACTCATTTACTACTTTAATTTCTTATACCAGAGAAAAGATACAATAGATACAAATCTGTAACCTATTTATTTCATTTGTGAGTATGTCCTTAAGGTACATCCGTTTGAGTATAAACGACTCAACCTCATCATTCTTTATGGCAGAGTAATACCCCATTTTATTTTTTAAAAAAACCACATCTTTATCCAGTTTAGAGCTGATGGCCATTTCGGTTGTTTCCAAGATTTAGCTATCACGAACTGAACTGCTATAAACATTGGTGCACATATGCCGCTGTGCTAAGAATCTTGTAATTCTTTTTTATATCCCCAGCATAGGAATAGCAGGGTCAAATGAGACAGGGTCACGCTTTGTAACTCAGGCTGGTCTTGAGCTCACTATATAGCCCAGGCAAGCCTCAAACTCACAGCAGTCCTCCTACCTCTGCATCCCTAGTGCTGGGGTTACAAGCATGAGCCGCCATGCCCAGCACTGTGGGGTGTGGTAATGACTGCTGGTGGGCGTGAGTCACCTCACCCGGTGTTGTGGTATGTGGGACCAGGGATCAAACTGGGGACCTTGCACTCGCAAGGCAGACTCTGGAACCACTGAACTAAATCCCCGGCCCCAAAGCATTAAACTTTAAAATACAACTGTACTAGAATAGACATTCATGAAGAAAATGTTTTTATCAGAACACAAACCCCAGAATATAACATTCTACACAAGCAAAAAAAAAAAAAATACAATTATTTTTCACCTTAACTGCTAATGAATGAGTCCATATTATTATTTTTAAGTGACTTCTGCAAACAGCCCTCCCAGTGGTTTTTTTTGTTTGTTTGTTTGTTTTTATTGCTTTTTTTTGGAGACAGGGTCTCGCTTTGTAGTTCAGGCTGGCCCTGAGCCCACTATGGTGCCCAGGGAAGCTGCCGCGAACTCAGCAATCCTCCTGTCTCTGCCTCCCGAGTGCTGGGATTACAGGCGTGAGCCACCACGTCCGGCATCGTGGTACGCGGCGTTGATTGTTGGTGGGCGTGTTTCCACGCCCAGCATTCTATGTGGTTACCGGGGATCAAACTCAGGTCCTTGCGCTTGCGAGGCAGGCGCCGGAACCACTGAGCTAACCCTCCGGCCCCCTCCTCCCAGTGGTTTTGAAAAAACTCAGTAGCTGGTAGCAATTCAACATCCCCCACTGAAGAAGAGTCTGAAAGACAAACTAACCTGGGTGAAAACCAGTCATAATATATGTCTTTTCACTGCAGAAAACCTTCCAGTATGTGCCTAGCATGCAGGGGAAAGCCTGTGTTTTGTAAATAACCTCCATTAAGTCTGATCTGAAAGTGCTCTCTTCCTGATTTCATCAATAAGGTTACTATGTGACTTTAAAAAATTCCACTGCTCTAGGAAAACTTCTGTTTCCTTTTATGCTCAGATTTAGCAGGTTTTTCAAAGCCCTTCTTATTAAGAAACGTTGTGGCTGGAAAAATGGATAAGTAGTTACAACTATTCCAGGAAGCTATAAATATTCTGGTTTAAGGCATTTGAGAAATTATCCTCTCCTTTATTGTCTCTCAGGGCCCACCTACAACCTGGAGTTGCCTTCCAAAGTGAAGTGGATGGTCCTAAATGATCATAGGTGGGTTTTAAAAAATAAACACAAAATTAGTTTCACACCTACTTAGACAGCTTAGAATTTTAATGTGTGAAGTATGCCAGGACTCTGCAGTGAAATAAAGCTTTGCATTCAAACTGATTTAAACCAATCAGAAAAGAGCACAGAGCACTGCCCATTTCATAATTAGCAAGCATTACTCCAAGTTCTAGATTTTACTTATTAATGAATGAAGCATTACTTGACCTACTTTTGCCATTTATTCATAAGGACCTTGTTTTCAAAAAAGTGTTAAAATAGCATGAAGACTCTGATTTATGCCCACCAAATCCTGGAAATTCAAAGTTAATCCTCTAAACTATTTGTGTCTCATTTTGCAGCAAACTTTCTATATAAAACTGTGCTCTGTTCAAGGAGAACACAGAATAAACTATGGTAGATTTTCCTGCATACGATTTTTTCAGCTTTAGAACTTGAAGCTGTATTCTCATATATTTTCTATTGTATTTTTCTGTCTACCACAGCTTTGCTTCTTTCATGCTATTGCTTATTCTTGGTTACACACTTGCGCACACACAGTCCTTCCTTAGAGATACAGGACCAACCAGCAATACTAATTGGCCAAGAGTTCCTTGAACATGTGAACTCTCAAACCAAAAGAGGTAATAATAGTTAAAAAAATGTTCTTTCTCCTCTGTACTTTCCTAAATACCTTTCCCTGGATACCAGATGCTGAAAAAAAAAAAATTCCTTAGTGAAAATACAATACAAAAACAATTGGAATGTGAATCAGGAGACAAAAATTTGTGTTTTGCTAACTAGAATAGCCCTCTGCTCCCTTCTGCCTACCAAATCCCAACCCATTTCCTGAATATTATTTATAGTTCATCTCTCATAGCTGGTTAAACTTGCTATGAGTTACAATTTCCTTAAGTATGAACTTAGCAGGGAAGATTTAAGTCTTTAAGGCCTCCTCCAGTTCTGAAATATTGTCTCTTTGAGACCTCCCTAGTACAAAATGATTTCCATGCCTGATCTTCAGGAATATCCTTTTGCCCATTCTTAACACACACTCACACTTCAAGTGCAAGCTTTGCCACAGGCCACCTCTGAGACCTTGAGCAAGTTACTTATTTCTAAGACTCAGTGGCCTCTTCCATCAATATGAATCATAATAGTAGGTGACAGGCACTCTAAAGTTATTTCAAGAATTACAAGAGAGAACATGTATAAAGAGCCCACCACAGTGTCTGACAGTTATTAAGTACTCAATAAATGTTAGCTGGAGCCACTCAGTTAATTTTTCTTATGTATGTTTTCTGTCTGCCATTCAGAAACTCAACAGTATTTTGGTGATTTTTCTGATTTTCAGCCATTATCATGATGTATCTGATTTCCCAGTGAATACATAGCTTCTGTTCATTCAACTCTTGAAACTATGAACATGATGATCCATGTGATCCATGACAATACTCCCAACTGTCCACAGGTCCACTGCTATGTCAGTCATTTCAGACAAGCAGTCCCTAAGTGGAAGCTGCTCTGGTCAGGAGGTGTCAGGAAAGGCTGAAGTCAGCTTGTCTGGAAGCCCTCATGTGCCTCTATTGCACAAGCACACTGGTAGAGAGGAGAGCGTTTGTGTGCTTATATGTTTATTTTTTTGGGGGGGGAGGAAGAAGTAGAATGCAAAGAGAAACTACATAACTGAAGAAAGAAAGGGGAGAGGGAAAAAAGCAAAACAGAGAATAGAAAAGGAAGAGAGGGGAAGATATGTTGAACCAGGCAGAGTGGCAGGAAGGGTCTGTGAGGAATGGCAAGTCACAGGAAAGTCCTTGTGGCTCTGAAGCTGTCAGGAAAGCTTCATTTCCAAGTCTGCTGGTACCATCTCCCTCTCTGATTTAAAATGCTAGTGGGAGAAAAATCACTTCAGGGTTCCATTCTGAAGCTAAAATTTGGCCAGAGATACATTTAGATTACCATCCTCATTTGACAGAGATTTCTATCGTGGAACAGAATGGCTTCTCAGACTAAGGCAACTGCATCGAATCATTATTTCCAGTATGCCTTCTTTGTAAGGCCTCTGTATAATTCTGTGGAGAACATGTAAGAGACAGACATACATTGCTTAAGGGATTTTTCCTACCAGGTAATTTTCCCTCCTCAACATATCAGAAATTTCTAGAATTCCATAAAATCTTATAGGTACTAAAGAACCTAAAAAGGAAGAAAGAAATTTCTAAAATTTGAAGTTTTTAGGAGGAAAAAGAAAACCAGGTTATAGTAATTCCCAGGCTGGCTGGCCAAGCTTCCAGAAGACCCAACATCATCTCATAAGGAATGTCCAACTCTCCACTCTGACATCTGAGTTGCTGAATAGTTTGCCTTTTGGTTGACTTACGAATACAGTGCTCTTAACTAAACCCTGGCCCCAGTGGGGAAACCAATCAGACATCAGACTTAAAATTCAACAAGTAACATGAATGGCCTTCTGTGAACTCGAGGTAAAGAGCAGTGTTGTTAGGAACTCCCCAGTTCCAGGCAGATCCGGGTATGTAGAAATTGATTAACACACCAAAGTCCAATTACACTCACATGTTAGGGCAGTTTATCTGGGTGACTATGAGAGTTTTCAAAGAAGATTAAGCTTTATAGCGGAAATATTTGCAAAAGCCTCTAAAAGAATTTCCAAAATAAAACTAGTAGAAGTGTTTTGGGGTTTGGGGTTTTGTTTTGGTTTTAACTGCAAATGTAATCATCAAGCCTAATGGTGGCTGCTGGTCTGACAGGCACTCAGATTTCCTGGAATGCCTCAGCTCCCAAAAGGGAAGAGATCATTTCCTCGGAATTCCAAGTCCTGCAGGTTACTAAAATGTAGCTGTTTCCTCCTGTTGCTGAGCATCTCACAGACTCTGACTCTCTCTGCAAAGACCACATTCCTCTGCTGTGTAGCTGTGGACATCCCTGGCCCATTTCCATGGAAGCACACAGCAGGAGACCCTTGTGCCTGGGTACTGGGCCAAAAACTTCCACTCTTAGAAAACATACTGGCCTCTAAGATTTCAGGGCTATTTGAAAACAGATGCTTCAGTTTTTAAGAAGTTCTCTTGTGAGACACACAGCAATGTTATGATTGAAGTCATGCCCTATCATGAGATGGAAAAACAGAAATCTACAAGGGCTAGACAGGGTGGGATTTAAAAAAAAAGTGGGATCTGTGTAAACCTTCACAGATGTGTTTTCATGACCTGACTGTGAAATACTTTGACATTCTGAAACCGGGTCCATCTGAGATACTGTGGTGCCAAATGGCTTAAGTTTACATCACAATTCTATCACTTCTGTGTGAACTCACATATATTTTTGATGTCTCTGAGCCTCCATTTCTTCACTCATACAAGAGATCTTTGAAACAATCAGATGTCATACTCTCAGGGTTGTTAGGATAATTAAGTGATATCATTTATATAAGAAGATCAATGCAGAGAAGGCAGTCCGTAAGTAGTAATCTTCTAATGTAAGGTCAAAGTGGTTAACAGACTTGGTATCAAAAAAGAGTCATTATGAAAACTAAAATTCATGTTTCCTAACTTGTTCAGTGACCTGTTAAACTAAATCACCTCCCTATCAAATGACTCTTTTTCTTCAAAGATTTTTAAAGAATTTAATTCTCATGTCATGTTACAGTCAATTGGCTAAAGAATGTAATGTTTCCCCCAGGACAGAAGTATTCTGATATACATATGTTAACTTAGGAGAGTTCAAGTTTATTTTTGAAAGAGTCTTTATCTGCCATCGTCCCTTCTCTGGCTTGTCCCTTGATCCCTTCACCCCAGCCCCAACAGGCCCTTGGCCGTCCAGCTGTCTCACAGAATTCTGTCCTCACATTTGCTCAAACCCTACTTTTCCTTCAGATCAGACCAACATCTTCAGTGCACATTCCCTAATAAAATCAGCATTTCTGGTTTCTTAGAGAGAAACAAGGCTAGGGAACATTTGCTGTCTGCAGAGCCTTTTATAACTTTATGTGATATGATGACAAGGTTTCTCCCTCGAAGTTGGGCAATTGATTTTTAGGGTTCAAATGATGAACCTGTTAATAAGAAGCAATTATAATAACACTGAGACTTCTCATTAAAATGTAACATTGTAGCTATCAGAGAATACATGATAAAACTCTTAGATCATCTATCAGAAAGAAAATGTTTCTATTTGTATTATAAAGAAAATGTAATTTTGCTGCTCATTCTTGTGTTTTTATTGAGAATATTTACATTTTGCTTTTAAAATTTCTCATGAAGCCATTTGCAGATCACATACTTAATACAGTATTTTAGCCACAAAAACTACTTTTTATTAAATTTATAATATTAATCAGATACGCAGAGGGCCTACAAATGGAGCTTCGCCTATAGTGGTATTTTTTGCTGGGACCCTCCTATTTCCGCTCTTCTTCTGGCCTGATGTTACAATCCATTTCTGTCCTAGCATCACCAACGACAGGCATCCAGTGTTTCTAGTCACCTGAGGACTGAGTTACTGCTTCCCTCCACCTGGCCTGCACGGGAAGGAACATGGCAGCCAGGCACTTAAGTATGTGATTTTTATTATAATAAACAGAAACAACCAAGGTGAAATATGTGATCAAGGCCCTGATAGATGGCTTGGCGCTCAACTTCAGAAAATGTAGCATAACTGTCAAGTCATCAGGGCCAAGAAGTGTAAGTACACAAATCTAGGACTAAACTGTGGGGAGGAGGTGACGCATCATATAGAAAAGAACATGAACAAAACAAATTGCAAAAGCATTTCTCTTACTCAACGTTAGTGGCATCTAACACTAGTATAAACTCTTTCAGTCTTTTGTAGATAAGCATATACTTTTCTTTTAAAAAAAAAACAGAACTGTAATATATTAAAATGTATTTTTAAAATGCTTTGCTGTTTTGATTTTTTTAATGAACGTTTATCAGGTTGTATTAATTGCCGTGTGTTATCTTATTGTGTAAATTTTTGTAAGGTTTCCACTTTATAGTCCTATTAGCAAGCAATTCTGAAATGTAAATGTATAGCGACAACTTTTTATTAATGGATTTCATCATGGCAGATTTATACCTATACACAGTATAACACTGATCCTGTTTACCCCTCGTGGCCTCCCTTCCCTCAACCTCTCACCCATTTCAGGGCTTCCTCTCACTCCCATTACCTTTATACCTTCTTCACTTTCCTCTTTTCCCCTTCTTCTTCCTTCTACTTTCCTGTCTTCTTTTTTGGAACCCGTTTTAGGGGAACATGCCATATTCATCTTTCTGAGCCTGGCTTATTTAGCACATTATGGTCTCCAGATCCATCATTTTTATTGCAAATAACAGGATTTTTGATTTTGTTGTGGCTAAATAGTATCCCATAATGCATACACACATTTTTAAAATTATCTGTTGACAGGCATCTAGGTTGGTTCCATATCTTGGCTATTGTGAATGGTACTGCAACATATACATGCAGGTGTCCCTACCAGGCTGACTTTGACTGTTTCAGGTATATACCAAAGAGCCATATAGCTGGGTCAAAACGTAGCTGTATTTTTAGGTTTTTCAGGAATCTCTGCATTTATTTCAGTAGTGGCTGTACAAGTATACATTCCTACCACCTATATGGAAGTATTTCTTTCCTCTACATCCTTTCCAGCATTTACTACATACTTAGTAATAAATAGCCATTCCAACTGAGGTGAAATGGAATTTCAGTATAGTTTTATAGATTTTAATTACCCTAATGACTGAAGATGTTTAATACTTTTTTCATAGACACGTCACCATTTGTTCTTCTTCCTTTGAGAGTTTACATAATTCATTTGCCTGTTCATTCATTGACCTGATACCTTCTAGCTGTTAACCCATCAGAAGGGTACATAGCTAAAACTTTTATGTACCAATTATTATGACCTTAAGAGAAATTCTCCAGCAATGGAATTTCTGCAGCCATCAATGTGTTTTGTTTCTTTGTTTTTCCTCTATACTTTTCTTCCAGGCTCTGGTGTACGTTTTATTCTTTTTTGTCACAAAGCCTTAGGGTACTGCATTGCCCCTGTCCAAACCTTCATAATTAATCACCAGCTATAATCTCAAATCACCAGATTTGAATATGTCATCAGTCCATAACCATATGACTGAGTCATCCCATTTAAAATCTTCATGCCAGTTGTCATCGTTTACTGTCACTTCATTTTCTAGTGGCTTATCTTAACAGATTTTAAGATCTCCTCTGCCACTATCACAAACCAGTAATGCAGCCCACACTACAAAATCTAAAGCACAGACCTCAGTCTTCATCTTTTTCACCCTATCAGCAGCACTTGGCCTAGTGAATGGGTTCTTTCATTTTTAAACACATTAGTCACTTTACTTTGTGGTCACTATTTGTATTTTTCTACCATCCTTTGCTGGATCTACCATACTTTCCTAACCTCCAACACTGAAGGTGTAAGCGCCACAGTTAGTCAGGTGCCAGGAAGAGAGCAAACAAAAGAGCAAGAAATGATACACTCCCCAAAAGCACACCCCTTGTACAAGCAAGTATGTACTTCTTCTGACTGGGCCCCATCTCCTTGTAGCCCATTCAGCTATGAACCCATCAGTAGGTAAATCCATTTATGAAGTTAGCACCTTCACAATCCAACCACCTCTCTAGGTGACTCATAATCCAATCAAGTTGACAAGCAAGGTTAACTGTCAAGGAACTCTTCCTTTCTCTGTTGATACTTACTCTTGATGGTTTCCTTTGTTCCAGAGCTATCATCTCTAGCCAACTTCAAAAAAAAAATATATATATATATAATTTTTTACCTCTCCTCTAAAGACTCATATATCCAACTGCTTAGCAATGTCTTACCCTAAAGTTATCTTTAGCTTCACACATAAAAACCCAACCCTTCATTTTTTAAAAAAAAACCTGCAAAAATATAGATGACAATTCCACTTACTAGCTTTCCAAGTCAAAACTTGAGAGCCATTTTAATTTTCCCATACTACATATTCAATCTATTAGAAAATCTTGATGATCGTGCCATTGAAGTATACAGAAATTCAGTGGCTTCTCAACAACTTTTTTCCATTTTCATATTTCATTTAGATGTGAAAAATGGCTTTAAACCAGCCTCTGTATTTCCACTCTTTTTTGCCTCCTTCTCCAGAATACTTTTACTTTTAAAGCAGTTATTCTGTCATCCTTCACACCTGGTGGCTTCTTATCTCATTCAGAATAATGTGAAATCTTTCCAATGATCTACAAGGCCCTATAGTCTTGCATCAGGGTATCTCTCTAGTCTTTATTTTGGATCACTCTTTCCCTCATACATTGTCTGTGCTGGTTTTTACACTCTCAAAATATGCTCTCATCCCAGAGCCTTTACATTTACTGTTCTTTTTTTCCTGGAATATTTCTGGAATGTTCTTCTGCTAGATATCCACAGAAACTACTTCCTGTTTTGTTTGGTTTCATTCTGATTAAATGTCATGCTAACAAAAAGGCTTCCCATAAAGACTTCCTTTTTAAAACAAAAAAGCACAAAACTGACCCTGCCTGCCACTCAATCTGTTCCTGTTTTTTATAGCAGCAATCACCACTTGATATATTTTATGTTCATTTTTCACTACTTTATAACTTTTTTCCATCACCTAGAATTAAGTTCACTGAAAGGAATGTTTTCTCCCTGATAGATTCCCAGCACTGAGAACTGTGACTAACAGTAGTGAGCACAGAAAAAGACATTTAATAAATATGTAAATGAATGAAAAGATATATATAGATATATATGTTGCGTATTTTTCCCTTTAAATGTTTATTATGGAAGTTAAAAACATAAAAATTAAAGGATATTAATCTCATTCAGAATAATGTGAAATCTTTCCAATGATCCACAAGGCCCTATAGTCTTGCATCAGTGTCTCTCTATAGTCTTCATCTTGGATCACTCTCTCCCTCATGGTGCTGGTTTTTACTCTCAAAATATGCTCTCATCATTAACAGGTCTTAATTCTCTATGAACTTCAACAAGTAACATTTGGTCAATTTTTGTTTATTCTCCTCACCCTATTCCTTCCACCCACATCCTACTAGAAGATTTGTAAGGCAAATCCATTTCATCTGTATATTACATGCACCATTTTAACTGTCCTCTTAAGAGTCATTCAATTTAAACTCAAAATGAGTAGCATTTAAGAGATCCATGTCCTCTCATTCTACTCGTACAACTAGCTAAACTCATATAAACACAATCTTTGCCAATTTTATTGGTGAAAAAGCATCTCAATTCTTTCGTTTTTTTAACTAAAAGGAGCAATGAAGAAAAAGAAAGTTCTTCAGGTCCAAGGTAATGTCTTCTTCTTCAACTTTCTACTTGTTACAATTTCAGGAAACAGACAAAAATTTGTTGAATTATCTCTCTAAAAGGTTCGCCTATATTATTATATACATTAACATTTAATTGCAAAATCCAGTGTTCATCTTAATTATATCTGCACATACTACTGTAGGGAACACAAGAAACAGTTTTTTTTTTTCTTTTGCAAAAAAAATCAATTTGAAAACTTTTAAATGGATGAAAAAAGAGGCTGGAATCAATATATGCTCTAGTCAGTATCTTTTGTTTCAAGTAGTAACCTCTTTGCCCCACTCTTACTCCCCCTTTCTCTCCTTCTCTCTCTTTCTCTCTCTTTCCAGAGACTTTGATGAGTCTTAAAGATATCTTCAATTCTGGAAGTAAGAAGCCAGTCCAGGTGCTCCAGGTCACTTATCTTCTGTGGGGCTAGAGACAGATCGTATCCTGGCAGAGCCAGTGGGCCTTTGTGGAAGAAGCTCAGGTTGGCAGTTCTGGCAGCTATGCACAACAGTTCTGTAACTCTCTTTGGAGAAAGCCTGTTAAGTGATAGTATGTTAAGAACCTAGCCACATGAGACAGGATGGGGAGGGGTTTGAGAAAGGACATATAAAGACAAATGAAGTATTTAAGAACAGAAAAGGAAATCTACTGCTCAGAAGAGCATTCTTTTAACTCAGTGTAACTAAATTTTCTCTCTTGTTGATTTTTGCTTTGGAAAGAACTCATTAACAAAGAAAAAAATGAAAGAAAAATTTTAAAAGCTCAAGACAGAACCTCAACTACGACTGTTTTAAAAATGGTAAATCCTACCAACTATTCATATTGGTGAAATATAAAAGATTTGAAAACTTCATTTTTTATCAAAAAGCTTGAGCCACTTATTTAAATGACACAAGAATACATTTGAAACGTAGTTGAAGAGTTGAGCAAGTGCATTTCTGGGTTTCTCCTCCCTTCACCTGAGGAGCCTGAAACTTTTCAGTCCATGATCTTGTTTGTCTCCATTTCTTCCCATCAAGAATCTCATGGCTTAAGTCTCAACTTAGATCAGAAATGGAAAAAAAAATCTTTGTTTTAATTTATTTGAGACTAATTCAGCTAGATCTTAGGGTAGGAAATGTTGTTCATCCTCCTCTCTGAGGGAATTAAGCACAGGTTGATATACTTTTATGCTGAGGCCCTAGAGAAAAATATTCAATGTATATTGCTGATTGTTATGTTTACAACTTATAGGAATAGAAATCATACAAGAAGTCCTCATTAAGTTAAAACATATTATTTTAATTTTAAAGTTATTTTGTTGTCTCCTAAAAGATATTTACAAAAGTACAAATTCAGTTTTTTCACATTCTGGAGTCTGATTATTCAGGTTATTGTTTTTTGCTCATGATTTAGACTTAGAACTAATGGAATTAAGTATCAATTCCAAGCATATCTTAGATGATGCTTTATCGATAATAGAATATCATTTACCTGAAGAATTTGAGAAACTTTTGAGTTAAACTGAAAGTGTTACTGTATTTCGTCTTTTAGTTGTTGTGTGTGTATTAATAAAAAAAGAATCACATGGAATTTTGTTTCTAATTTTACTTTAGCATTAATGACCTTTTTATCTCATGTAGTAGCAAAATATAATTTGCCACTTAAGAACATGAATCATACAGCTATACGATGACTATGCATTTTAAACAAATTTTCTTATTAACTAATTAAGGAATGTAGATATAAAGTCTTCAGAAAGTCATTTTGAGAAATTGACTATAGACATTGAATTATAATAATATTAGAATAAGATTGTTAGTTGAAACACAAAACTAGTGGATGTTCTACAGGGCAATAAACTGTTGTTTAGCTTTCCCACCATCCAGGAATCACTTGCATTTCTATTGAACAAAAACTACAAGTAAGCGTAAGACTCCACAGTGACTAGGCACTAATCAGTAGTAAAATGAACAGTCAAACAGTGCTATATTGGTTTACTTAAATAATCAGGGGTGGGCCCCAAATATGACATTAAAATATTATGCAGCCATCCTCTGTGCCTTATATATAGCTTTTGAATAACTTTACTGGAGAAATGCAAATCCTACTTCTCTTTTGTTATTTCAACCCAATTAATAAAGCTTCTGACAATACTTCATAAGCGTCATTGGAACAGAGTTATCACTGGTCAGCATATCAATTCTGTGTGAGTACATTTCTATGTATGTATTTTTAGAAAAGAAAAAGCATTCATAGAAAAATATTAGCTATAAGACATGTCCATCAAACCAAGCCCTGAACCTAATTAGAGCGGAGTCTTCAGGAAAAATCATTAAGACAGGAAAGATGAGAATTGAGGAACTGTGCTTGTTAGAGATTATAGCAAGCCAGAGGATGGGAAACTGATTTAAATATTGGGATCAAGGAACATGCAGTGTAGGCAGCAACAAAACAAAGCATGAAGTTAGAGCAAATCAGATGTCCATAGCCAAGATCTGTATAAGCCAACAGCTTTCGTAATACTGTATGGATAACATTGGCAGATACAGGGGCCAGGGATTTAGCTCAAGTGGTATCGTGCCTATCTTGGAAGCACAAGGGCCAGAGTTTGATCCCTGGTTCTGAAAAAAAAAAAAAAAAAAAAAAGATTGCAAATACATGAAAGAGGACACTTTGAAGCATGCTTTAACCTCGGGGTGTTCTGGATACTCCTTGTCTAACTGCCCTAGAAACACTGCTTATTGAGGCGGAGGGATTGAGCCCATGGCCAAAGTTTGGTCCATTCATGGACTCTTCTATCGGCTTAATTATTCAAAAAGTAGAAAGAACTCTCAAATGTACAAAATAAGAGAAAAAATATTTCTGTGTTATTAGGAGTATAGTCCAGTGGCTTGTAGTTTTCTCAAACTAAATTATCTATAAAAGACAAAGTTGTTGTGGGACTAAATGACTCCAGAAACTGACTTTGGAATCACTCCAAGCTTTTATTTCTTTGATTCTGACCCCACTGATATATTGTTATAGATAGATGAATTACATAGAAGCACTACAGGTAGTGAGATAGGACAAGGTCCTCGAGAGGATAGGGACAAAGGTGAAATGTACCACAACAGCTACTGGAGACGTATCAACTGAAAACCAGTTCTCAAGACAAAGACCTACATACTGCCTCAGAGAACAAACACGGGGCCTAAGGAAGTCAAAATAGACATCAATTGCCAGGCGTGGTGGCTCACGCCTATAATCCCAGCACTCGGAGGCAGAGACAGGAGGATTGCTGAGTTCGAGGCTTGCCTGGGCTACATAGTAAGCTCAGAGCCAGCCTGAACTACAAAGCGAGACCCTGTCATAAAAAAAATAAAAAAAAAATAAAGATAGACATCAGCCTCTCAGATACTTTTATCTGAGATGACCAGAGACCTCTGGACCCACCCCTTTCTAGGGGAGTCTTAGCTCTTGCCATCCATGCTTGTTACATAACTTGTTTCCCAAGTGAACCACTATTACCTAAGAGACGACGCTTGTAACCTTATTGTGTGGTCATGCCTGTGGCCCACATTGTATCCACATGGGTTTCACCCTGTAACACTCCTCTGTAAAGTGGGATCCTCATGATAGCCACACGGGTCTCTTTCTTCCCCTCAGAAGCTTTCCTATTGATAAATATCTCCCTACTTTTCTTTTTTCTTAAGACAGGGTCTTTTTAGTTCAGGCTGGCCCTGAGCTCAATATGTAGCCCAGGCAACCCTCAAACTCAGCAATCCTCCTGCTTCTGCCTCCCGAGTGCTGGGATGAGAGGCATGAGCCACCATGCCCAGCACTGTGGTATGTGGCATTGATGGCTGGTAGGCATGAGTCACCACACCCAGCATTGTATGTGGTTACCCGGGATCTCAGGGGATCAAACTCAGGACCTTGAGCTTGCGAGGCAGGCGCCAGAATCACTGAGCTAAATCTCCAGCCCGATAGTTCCCTACTTTTAACTTCCATTGTTCCTAGGACTCATTCTTCAATTCTAGAGAATAAGAATGCAGCATGTCATACAATTAACAGGTTGGGAGTTACAGCATTTCACCTCCAGTGCTATTTTCTTAATATCGCCCAGAAGTCAGAAGATAAAATCTCTTCTTTTATAGGTCTTTCAAAGTGACTACCCAAAACATGATTCTTTTTTTCTCTAAGAACTTCATCCCCTACCCCATGCATAAGGATTGCATGTTTATAGTTTATGTACATAATTCTTCAGCAGAGTTGCTAAATGGATGTAGTTTCTGAAACAAACTAGGCCAATTAAGATTTCTCTTTTGGGAATCTGGAATGGTGATTGGGGGAAGCAAATTTAGGCACTATTAAAGAGTCATCTATTATCATTTTGCTGCCTAACATGGTAGGCATTAGTTATGTATATGGTCATTTAAATTTTATTTTACTAAAATTAAAACTTTGGATTGTTTGTTACTCTACCTGTATTTCAAGTGCTCAAGAGCCACGTGTGGCTAGTGATTCTCCATACTGGACATAGCATAGAATATATCTCTATCAGTACAGAAATACGTTGGGCAGCATTGATCTGTCAAATCCTGGGAGAAGCAGAAAGTGCTTGTGTGAGCCTAAGAGTGTAAGAAGTAGAACAGTGTAAGAACTGCTGTCAGAAGTAGAACAAAGGGAGGGGGAAGCATATTGCCCAAATCTATTTTCTAGGCATCTGTTCTAGTCTTTTTAATAAGACTCAATATTTTCTTACCTTTAATATTCATGATATGATGGGCAGTTTAGACTTTTTTTTATTCGCAACTCAAAGAGGCAAAGTAAGAAAAGGGCAGCGGATTACGATACTTTGAATAATTTTAGTTCTCCTGGGCTTTTGTCTCAACACACTGACAATGAATTATCTAAACAGTTTTGCTATTTGTTCCTTCCTTTTACAAAACCGAGTTACTTTTTAATTATAGATCTCTAAGAGCCCTTTTTGTGTTCATTTACATAATCTGAGAGTAAAAGTGGGTTCTTACATATAAAATTAGATAGATGATCTGTTTATTTCTTTTTTCCAAAAAGGTGCTAAATAAAGTGCCTAGCATGCCACGAAAATATACCATAACTCCAATTATCTCACCAAAAGAGTGTGAAGAACCAAATTTGTAAGATGTGGGAGTTACCTCAGATAGATTTCATTTTCACTTACTACCTTTTGCTAAAAGTTTTTGTAGAGAAAGCAGGGTCCTCATGTGTGCTGACTAACTTTAGAACTCAGGTTTGCAAAGCTAGAGTGATCATGACCTCAGGCAGGCAGAAAACCTTTGATCTTCACCAGCCACTGTAGCTGCCTAAGATTATCTCAAATGCTAAATGGGAGCACCAGCTTGCCTGAAGCTATACTAACTCCTCTACCTGCAGTGTGCAGTGATCCGTTAGCGGGAAGGGGCTGCTGAGAAAAGTGATTAAAGTCTAAGGGTGGCAGGGAGGTAATGTGTGTCAGAGAAAAGACCTGTTTGCCTCCTGAAACTCTGCCAGGGTCTAAAGAAGGAGATGACCTTCCTAATGTTGCAGTGGGTTTGTGTTTATTAATTGAGGAGAAGGATTCAGAAAGATAAAAGAAGGACTGAAATTATGAAGTCAAGGAAATGAGAATTTGAGTAAGAAGAAAATGAGGAAATAACAAAGCTAAACTCTGTAAGGGAAATAGACAAGACAGAAAACTACCAAACAAATCCAGGAAAGAAATGATCTAGGACAGACTTAAAGAAAAGAAATGCTTCAAACAGGCTGAAAATTTGTCAGATGTGAAATACTTAGTATAAATGCTTCAACTTTTTCTCCGGTAAAATTTTAATAACAACCATCTTTCCAAATACGAAGGGCTTTCCTATAGAAAGAAATCAATATTTATGAAAAGTAGGCCAAAGCCAAATCTCTCAGAATGAATATGTTCTATGCAATCCTCATAATCATGGGTTGATTTTATTAATAAGATGATGGCCACAATTAAGGCCTCTAAGTGTAACTTTTTGAAACTATTGAAATCTGATAGAAAATTTTACTGCAGCCATCTTCTGTTGAAACTTCAAACTTTTGCCCAACCAAAGTTGGTTGTTACTCAGATTTAATGTGAAACAATGAGAAATCAGCAATAGTAGGAACAACAATTACTACAAGCAGTATCACTATCTCCAATTTGAAACTATACTACAAAGCCACTGTGACAAAAATGGCATGGTACTGGCAAAGAAACAGACCCGAGGATCAGTGGAACAGATTAGAAGATCCAGAAACAACTCCAGATACACTAAACCACCTTATCTTTGACAAAGGAGCCAAACATCCTCGATGGAGGAAAGACAGCCTCTTTAACAAATGGAGCTGGAAAAACCGGGCTTCAACCTGCCAAAGACTGAGGCTAGATCCATCTCTTTCACCATATACTAAACTAAAATCAAAGTGGATTAGAGACCTAAATATTAAAACAGAAATTCTAAACCTGCTGCAAAACAGGTTAGGTAGTACTCTCGGAGATGCTGGCTTAGGGAAAGACATTATGAACAAAACCTCTATAGCATGAGAACTAGCAAAAGAAATGAACAAATGGGATTTCATCTTATTAAAAAGCTTCTGCAGAGCAAAAGAAACCACCAGCAGAACAAAAAGACAACCAACAATATGGGAAAAAAATCTTTACCAGCTGTTCCTCAAAGGGCTACTATCTAGAATATATAGAGCTTTAAAAAAATCAATCACCCCAAATTTAAAGATCCAATTCAAAAATTGTTCTCTGAAATGAACACACACTTTTCAGAGGAAGATGTAAAATCAGCTAAGAAGTATATGAAGAAATGCTCAATATCATGGTATTTCGATGGATGCAGATAAAAACAACACTGAGAAATCATCTCACTCTACAAAGAATAGTTGATATTTCAAAATTAGCCAGCAACAAATGCTGGTGAGGTTGTGGAGAAAAAGGAACCTGTCTCTGGGAATGTAGATTGGTACAACCATTATGGAGATCAGTATAGAGATTCCTCAAAAAACTAGGATTAGAGGTTCCATTTGACCCTGCTATTCCCCTACTGTGGATATAAATAAAAGAATACAAGATTCATATCACAGCAACATATATGTTCCTATGTTTATAGCATCTCAGTTCATGATAACTAAATTTGGGAAACCCAAATGCCCATCAACTCTAGACTGGATAAAGATGTATTTTTTAAGGGAGTATTACTTTGCAATAAAGAATGATGAGATTGAGTCATTTATACTCAACTTTTTGCTTTAAGACTAGGCCAAAGTTTCCTAATCACAAATCACAGGCTAATAGTGGGTGACATTGTTAAAATACAAATATAATAATGGAGTTATTTTTTCTCAAAATTGAATTTAAAGATTATTCTGATAATTTTTATGGGAAATGGTTACTATGTGTGGTTTTGTTATTTTTAACATCGTTAATTACCAAAAGATAAATAGATTTAAAGGTTATATCCAAATTTTTAAAAGTCACTAAATTATAAACTCCTCAAATCTAGTAATTACTTTTGTAGCTGTGAAAGTCTACCTTGGCAATGTCTCAGGGAACATGCTGGCTTTCTACTATAGAACCAGTGGTATATTTGAGCAGATATGCTGTCAAAAAAGCAATTTCATAATTGCCTCTAAAAATTCAATCTGATTTCCACTTAGAAATAAAAGTTTTTTAAATTTTAATTTATTGGGCTGGAGGGTTAGCTCAGTGGTTCCAGCACCTGCCTCACAAGCCCAAGGTCCTGAGTTCAATCCCCGGTAACCATAAACAATGCTGGGCGTGGAGACTCACACCCACCAGCAATCAATACCACATACCACAGTGCCCGGAGTGGTGGCTCACGCCTGTCATCCCAGCACTCGGGAGGCAGAGACAGGCGGACTGCTGAGTCCGAGGCTTGCCTGGGCTACATAGTGAGCTCAGAGCCGGCCTGAACTACAAAGCAAGACCCTGTCTCAAAAAAAAATTAATTTATTGGTGCATTATATATACACATCATAATATGCTCAACATTGAGAATTTGCACTAGTATGTAATATGACTTAATTCTCATTTTTCCCCATCCTCTACCCACCCTATAACCTCCCATCCCTATACAGAAGGTTTGTTTCCTTTTTTTATCAATTTTTTTTCTTGTCCCTCATTATTTACCCCTAAACCACATTTCCCTTTGAATATTTACTATTTCAGAGTATCAATCATGCATTTTAGAACTCATTTACAACTTTAGTTTCTCATATCAAAGAAAAGATACAATATTTACAAATCTGTAACCTATTTATTTCACTTATGAGTATATCTTCAAGGTATGTCCATTTGAGTATAAATGACTCAACCTCATCATTCTTTATGGCAGAGTAATACTCCATTGGTGGGGATATACACAAAAGAATTACAAGATTTATACCACAGCAACATATGTGCACCCATGTTCACAGCAGCTCAGTTTGTGATAGCTCAATCTTGGAAACAACCCAAATGTCCATCAACTCTAGACTAGATAAAGGTGATGTGGTTTTTTTATAAAATGGAGAAATCAAAGTTTTAACATGTCTAAAAAGTGATTTTACTATATTAGATCTCTTTCCAATTTGAATAGCATAAGAACAGCTCTCGACACAGAATACTAATGAAAATAAATGCACAATACTTAAAATCAGTGTCCAACCCCTTGTGTTCCCACACCGGCCGGGATAATGAAGAAAGGAAACAAGACTGTAGAGGAACAATTTCAGGACCAAAGTAAGGAGTCAGAGGAAATGGGATTTGATAGGAAGAAACTGGTCTCAGAAACCACAGTGTGTCTCTTTATTCTTATGTTCTGAGAGCTACACCATCTAAAACTGAAAAGAAAAATAACAGAAACAAGTGAAATTAAGTATAAGACATTCTAAGCTGTTGGCCAAATATTTCTTCGAGGATCAAAACACAATCTCTTTCTCATCACTATTATGAAATACATGATATCTGCATCTTGAGGAAGTTTATTATAGCTCAAAGTTTCCAAACTTCCAGTCCATAGTTAGCATACTCAAACAGAAATGGCATGGTAGAAAGGCCTACTGCAGAGGAAAGGTGCTCACATTATGGTGGCTAGGAAACAGATGAGTGAGGATTCAGGAAGGGAGAGATACCCTTGCAGGTCACACTCATAAGGCCCCATCTCTTACTACCAGACCCTCCCTCCTAATAAGAAGTCATTATATTTCCCCCATAATTGAATCACTTTCGAAAGAGGTTGAAGTGGGGTGGGACAATGGGAAAAAATAAGAATCAAGATAGATGATGTACAGGTACAAATGCCAATGAGGAATGTGATCATAATGTACTTCTAAAATATACCAATAAACTCAATTTATTTTTAAAAAGCCATATCTATCAGCGCATGAGGCTTTTGAGAACGATTCTTTATTTTTTTTAGTTTATCTTTATTAGTACATTATATATACACATCATGTATATACATATCACACTCAATATTAATTTAAATTGTACCAGTTTCACTCCTGATTAAGACTCATGCACATCTCATTATGCAAAGCACATTTAGACTATCTGTAAAGTTGCCAAATTCTTAATAGTTCTAAAATTGCTCAAGATTCCATGTCCAGTCTCCTCTGAGACCCAAACCAAAGTCTTAGCTGCGAGTACCTATAAAATTCAGAAAGTTAAACTCCAGAGACTTACACAGGATAAACATTACCATTTATAAAGGGAAGAATCAGGGGACAGAACCCAGTGGAACCAAAGCAAGACTGAAACCCAGCAAGGCAAACATTATACCCTGATACTTCCATGTCCAGTATCCAGGGCAGGTTGTGAGGATAAGAGGTGAAAACCAAAGAAAAGCTGTGTGACCATGCATCTATGGTACTCCCAGTTGCTACTTTCATGGTGTTTCTCTCTCAGGTTGTTTTTACTTATTGCTTGAGTTTTCCTTAGATATTCGATGTTTCTAGCATCTCTAACTTTCTGGGGTACCTACCACACTACTGGCATTATTCTCAGAACTTTGTGTACTGCCTTCTCTGTAACATACTGCCTGACTTCCCAGGCCTTCTTCTAAAATGTGGGTGGAGACTACTAATCCCACAACTCTTGCATGCTGCATTCCTGTAAAACTGGCACCATCTAGACAAGGTCTACCACTAGCACAAACAATAGCCAGACTCTCTTGGATCATGGATTCAAAGGGCTCTAGGTGTTCAGATAACTCAATACTGTAAATGGAAACCTAGGGAACAAATTCCCTAGGTGTCTCTTTTGGAGCAGACACCTGGAACTCCCTTTTTATAGATAAGACTTTAGCACTTTTAAGCCTGAGGTTAAGTGGAAACTTGTATGTTTCTGAAATACTCTCAACGTATCTTTCTACTGTCCTGGCATCTTTTCAGTAATCAAGCTTTCCTTTTGGCCACCAATATTTTTCAAATTACTGTGTTCAACTTGGCTTTTTGCTTCTGCATCTCCCTGAAAATTTCATAAAAAGTTCTGCCTGTGGCTACATGAAGCCTTTGGAGGACATTCTTGATCTAAACTGTAACACACACATATACACATACACAACACATAGGCCTGTGCTCAGAAAACTTAAAATATGTAATGGAAAGAAAAGAAAGCAGTAAAATAAAAGAAAGAATAGAGAATACAGGAAAAGCATTACTCGTTAAATAATATAGTAGAGACAAAAGTGAGCTATCCCATTTAAAAGGAGAAATAACATAAATAAGAGTTAAATGTAATAAGATAAGATATGTATCAATCAAGCATCTATTTGTCCTACCTAATCTAAGCCAGATATATCTCAGGGGAAGCTCAGACATGCACATGTATATGTGTACACACAACCTGTCCTGAAATTTAAAATAGGTGATTAAAACAAGAAATACTGGGAAAATGTGTACTATTTAAAAGAGTAGTAGAGACAAAATCAAATTACACTTTTTAAAAAAAGAATAATGGACACACCTTGAGGACATACTAATAAGTGAAATAAATAGATCGCCAAGTGAAATAAATAGAATACAGATGTGTAAATAAATTTTTTCTCTGGTATGAGAACCTGTAGATATAAATGAGTTCTATAATGTATGATAGATTTTGTGAAATAGAAAATACTCAAAGGGAATGTGGTAGGGAAAAGTAACGAGGGGAAGGAATAAATATGATTTGAAAAGGAAAAGAAAGCACATGTATATAGGGGGTGGGGAGTTGTGGGGTGGGTAGGGATATGGGTAAAAATGAAAATTAACTCGTGTCATACACTGGTACAAATTCCCCAATGTTGAGTATGATTGTCAGCTGTATATAGAATGTACCAATAAAGAATTCAATCTTAAAAAAAAAGAATAATGGGCCAGAGATTTGGCTCAGTGGTTTCGGTGCCTGCTTCGCAAGCACAGTGGTCCTGAGTTTGATCCCTGGTGACCACATACAGTGCTGGGCATGGTGACTCACACCCACCAGCAATCAATACCACATACCGCAGTGCCGGGCCTGGTGGCTCATGTCTGTAATCCCAGTACTCGGGAGGCAGAGACAGGAGGATTGCCAAGTTCAAGGTTTGCCTGGGCTACATAGTGAGCTCAGGACTAGCCTGAACTACAAAGCGAGACCCTGTCTCAAAAAAAAAAAAATAATGTATATAGGAATGTGTATATAGGAATGATTAATTTGGGGAATTTCAGGAGGTAGAGAATGATTACAAAGATAAAATGCATAGAAAAGCAGTAATGAAATCTGCATTTCTGAAAAAATAATCAAGATGCAGGATGGAAGGAACGGCAGAGGAAATTGAGTTATATTAGGAGATCTAAAACAGTTTCTAAAAGAATTTGGGTGTAAGGTAAACAATACACATATCCCCTCACCTTCACATAGTTTCTTTAGCTTGTCTTCTTACTCCCAATTCCATTTCTTTCTCCCTGAATTCACTGAGCAAAGCAAAATGTATTTAACTATAAACTCCATGAGCAGCCATTCAATTCTTATGGACTGAATCTTTTCAGCACACAACTGCTCAAGGTCAGCTAAGGTAACCGCACTCTGGAGCATCTAGAGAGGTGGTGACAGTGCTGAGAAACATAGGGAACGTCAGTCAAATGGACCTTATAAGATTTGCATTTGTTTTAGGATTTCCTAGACTTTTATTACCTTTAAACTGTTGAACCACACTCAATATTCAGGAAGAAAATTCAGGTTATATGAAGAAAAAAACTCTCAATATGAAATTCATTTTGATTTGGCACTTTAGATTACATTCCTTGCAGCAAGCCCTTGACAAGTTACAAGCCACTAATACTTAACTTACACTTACCTTCACTTTTACTTGTGAATTTTGATGAGATTTTCTGGATATTTTTAAGCCTGTATAATCCAAAAAGATCAATGAATTGTGAACTTCTAGTGTTATTTACTCCTTTGCTGTCACTTTCAAAATTATTTCTGGTTTCACGGTCTTCACTCTCTAGGATAATTGTTCAATAATTTTCCCCTTCTTCCTTGTACATTTAAAGTTCAGTTTGAGTGCACAACATTCTCCTCCCCCTTTAAGGAATAACAAGAATGTTCATGTCTTGTTTTAACAAGCGGATGATCTGCCCCAACTTCAGAGTCAGAGCTTCACACTAGAAAAAGGAGACCATTATGTCTAACTTTTTGCCCTGTGAGAAAAGTAGGATATGTCAAGCCTTTACTTAAGTTTTTTTCTTTTATCCTTATGAGTCCCTCTCATGAGCTCATTTCTTTCATAGGCTATATAAGCGCCTCAAAGAGCAGTACTGTTCCTTGACAAGCACACAGGCATGCAGTTAATCATTAATTTGGCATGGTCCACATATGCTGTCTGCTGGACTGTATGTCGCTTGAAAGACTTCCTCCCATTACTACAAATGCTGTTGTGTAGGGTCCGTGTTAGATCTTTATCTACACTATTATCAGCAGTCCAGACAGAGTCTTAGAACTTCCCTTTAACAATTCCGAGTTTCAGAGTTCACAAGGCTTAAACATACATGAATTGTGAGAGCGTGGGTTTTTTTTAATATACATATATAGCAAAACAACAGCTGCAGGAGCAGACTGCAACACACCCTGGCTGAGTATGTGCAGATACCAGAAACAGGTGCACCTCATGACTAGTGTGTTGTGTGCCTCTAAAAAATGACACTTGTTTCTCTGCCCAATGAAGTTTTATACTAAGTGCAGTTTAGAGGCATATAAAGGAATTCTGAAACATGGTCAAGTAAAATACTAAGGTTTTTTTTTTAAAGCAATAAAAGTAGAACTGAAAATTCTAAGGGAGACATTACTTTTATTTTACAGCTGTTAAATGTTCTGTCTTATGAAAATCTAAGGAGCCATCCATCTGCACAGTAAAAGTTACTCCTAAATGACAAGCAAATTAAATTATTCCATCTTTTTTTTCTCTCAGACACGTTCTAGGGCTCTGGCTTCATACCACTTGGGGGCGAGTTGAAAATGGGCTTTGTGTGGGAGGAGGAGAGGCAGATTTGAATGTGATCCTGTTCAAATAATCTCTTACAGCCTCACTTTCAGGTGGTACATGAGGACTGGAAACAGTGAGCCTTCTAGCCCCCGGCAGCATACAGGCAATGCCTTCTGTGGCCAGGCAGCCAGAAGGCTCCAAAGGGAATGCCCAATCAATGTCAATGCTGTGTGGCTATTTTAACTTTAAGGTGACTTGCACAAGTTTACTTGAAAATTAACACTGCAGTCATACAGAAAGGGAAAGCAGCATGTGTTGTTTCCAGACATAATTGAGATTGAACTCTAACCAAGTCAGAAACAAGCGTTACTTTCCACAGTGCTAGAGAAGCCAGCTTCCCTCTGCCAGAAGGGAAGTATTGCGATCATCAGGAACACAAAGTACTCTGTATGCAACTTCCAGAGAGAAGCAGCCCTGTCGTTGGGGCTGACCATTCATCTTTGTGTGTCCCTATGGCAGAGGTGGTGTGAGGAGTTCATTCCTCCTAAGAATTAAAGGCGCTTCTGAGGTCTGCAAGTGTCTAACAGCAGCTGTGTGTGAGGCACTGCCGATATAGGAAGGAGCCCAGAGATTGTTTACAACCTGCTACAGAGTCATTAATAACACTGACCTGTGCACCAGAGCATTGGACATTTACCTGCCTTATACAGAGCCTTACTTTCCCCATGATTCTGAGTGAGGTCAGCAGTGGCCCATTGAGAAAATCAGAAAGAACCTTAAGAGACATTTCAGATCCAACATAACTTCTGATGTGGGAAACTTCTTGGAGGTCTGCCACACTTGGATGAAACAGCCTAGATTTTGAGACTGTGAATATTCAAGTTATGTAAAGTTGAATAAAAATAACAGTTCTGCTGCTATCTTGTCACTATGACACTTTTGCATTTCATCTCTTACACTTAACCAAGCGTGTGGGGGAGACTCTGGGGCTGACTCACTGGATTGTACAGTGGATTTATTTCCCTCTCTGGTGGACATGTGATTAAATAAGAAATAACAAACGAGGGCTGCGGTTGTAACAGTGACAGAGGGCATGAGGTAGGCCTTGAATTCAATTTCAGCACAAATCATAATGGTAACACAAACTACAACATTTACAGTGCCATCTTTTCTTGTGTTAAGAAGAACTGTGGGAGAATAGAAGGGATCAAAGGATTTGGGTCATCTTAATAACGTGAGAATCCTTCCTGTCCCAATTCCATTAGTAAGAAAAGGAAATAAAGACTCACTATGGAATATAATTGTCAAAAACATGATTAATGAAAATTCAAATGTTCTGAATAACTTCCATTAACTTGTATAAAGTGATAAAACATTTACAAATACAGAGAGAGATGAGTAGCACAGAAGGATGCTTACCTGCCAAACAGTAGCAGCAAGAGGGACTGACACATGAGATATTAAATCTTTCTCGGTCCACCTGGCAGAGAGGAGTCGCCAGAGCAAGTCAACTTTCAGAAAGCTGAGCAGTCAGAACCCAAGTAGCATAATATCAAAGAGCATGGACTTTTTCAGCAAACCAATCTGCATCCAAACTCAGCTCTGACACTGAAAACATTTGGTACACTGTCTAAACCCTTTTTTTTTCATTTTAATTATCTTTGGGAAGTATTGTGCTGATTAAATGAATAAATAGCTGAAAGGAATCATATTTTACTATTTATAAGCAAGAGTCAGAAAACTAAGAAGATCAAACAAGATGGACAAATCCATGTTCAGAATGAGGTCAACAAATAAAATCAAGAAATTCAGAATCTGCAGTGACAATAAACAAGGTCTAAGTTTCCAAAAGCCAGAAAAATATCCATGTATCAGGAAATCAAGAAGGGGAGTTAGTGGTCAATATTGTACTACATCCATTTATGTGAAATTTTAGAAAATAATTCACAATGACCATCAGCATATGAGTGGATGCCTGGATATAGTGTTGGAATATGGTATGTAGAGGAGGGAAAGAGGAATTACAAGAGGGCATAAAGAAACTTTTAGAAGTGATTAATAGTATACTATATGAAAAATAATCCACACAAAAAAGTGACAGCATCACTGCAGTTATTAAAAACTCCACATTCATGAAATCCAAATAATACACCTCTCTGATATAAAATATGTAAACAGAAATGAGTAGGCAGATGTTAATTAAAGATAAAGATTTACAAACAGTAAAAAGAACAATATGTTATTAACTAAAAGAAGACAAGGCAAATTTGAAAAGAACCAAGAGGTAGGTTCAGACATTTTTCTAAATGTGCATATTGAAATTTACAAAACCAGATACACTAAACCAACTCATCTTTGACAAAGGAGCCAAATATCCTCAGTGGAGTAAAGATAGCCTCTTTAACAAATGGTGCTGGAAAAACTGAAATTTAATCTGCCATAGACTAAAGCTAAATCTATTTCTGTCACCATGTACAAAACTAAAATCAAAGTGGATTTGCGATTTAAGTGTAAAACAGAAACACTAAGCCTGCTGCAAAACAGGTTAGGTTTCTCTTGGAGACACTGGCTTAGGGAAAGACTCTAACAAAACCTTTACAGCACAAGATCTAGAAGAAGAAATCAACAAATGGGATATCTTTTTATTAAAAAGCTTCTGCACAGCAAAGAAGACCATCAGCAGAGTGAAAAGATAACCAACACATGGAGAAAGAATTTTTACCAGCTGTCTCTCAAAGGCCTCCTATCTAAAATATATAAAGAATTTTTAAAAAAATCAGTCCCCCAAGTTTAAAGACTCAATTCAAACATGGGCATCTGAAATGAATAGACTTTCAGAAGAAGTAAAATTAGGCAAGACGCATATGAAGAGATGCCCAACATCGCTGGTCATTTGAGAGATGCAAATGAAAACACTAAGATTTCATATCACTCCACAAAGAATGGCTGCTATCTCAAAATTAGCCAGCAATAAATGCTGGTGAGGTTGTGGAGAAAAAGGAACCCTTCTCCACTGTTAGTAAGAATGTAGACTGGAACTACCTCTATGGAAGTCAGTGTGGAGATTCCTCAAAAAACTAGGATTAGAGGTCCCATTTGACCCTATTGCCCTGCTAGGAATATATACAAAGAATTAAAAGAACCATATCACAGTGACATATGTGCACCCATCTTCAGAGCAGCTCAGTTTGTAATAGCTCAATCTTGGAAACAACCCAAATGCCCCTCAACTGTAGACTGGATAAAGAAGATATGTTTTTTTCCATAAAATGGAGTATTACTCTGCCTTAAAGAATGACAGGTTTTAGTCATTTATACACAAATGGACATACCTTCAGGACATACTCATAAGTGAAATAAATAGGTTACAGATGTGTAAATATTGTATCTGTTCTCTGGTATAAGAAACTGAAGATGTTAATGAGTTCTAGAATGTATGATGGTTATTGTGAAATAGAAAATATTCAAAGGGAAATGTAGTGGAGGAGTAAGTAATGAGGGATAAAGAAAACAATGTGATGGCAATAAAAAAGGGAAACAAAACTTATGTATTTAGAGGGTGGGGACTGGGGGTAGGTAGGGGAATGGGAAAAATTAGAATTAAATTGTGTCATATACTGGTACAAATTCCCAATATCAAGTGTGATCATGATATGATGTGTATATACAATGTACCAATAAAGATAAAAATTTTTTTAAGAAATTTAAAGTGAAAGGAGTGGGTTAGGAGTTGATATGATACAGATGAAGAGAACCTTATTATCATGAAAAAATACAGTGAAAGACATAACTTCTATTCCATTATGAGTTATAAAGTCATAAAAGGAGAAGATACTAACCTCCTACTAAGAAGAAAATAGGTGGAAGTATGAGAGATAAGGATAAAAGAGGCAGAATGAGAAAATCTACCATCTACCGATGGAATTTTCAAAGCAAACAATGAGGACACTATCAGAGAGACAGTACCCAAAGAGAGAAGTAAAAATTTCCAGGATTTATGAAAGAAATGTTAACCCTATCCTGGGGAGCTGTTATTCTCAGAAGGACAATCTCCCTACTTTGAACTTTGGAATGCAAAGAACACTACAGTGGTACACTCCACCCAATGGCAAGTCTGTTAAAGCCAAGAGATAGGTCTACACAAGGAAAGTCAGTTAATTTCAATAATCACTTGTCATCTAAAGATGGGGACGCGTTTAAGAAATGGATTGCAAAGTGATTTTGCTGTTGTGCTAACAGCATGGGTGTATGTTTACACAAACCTAAATCACACGTCAATCACTTGATGTGACCTCTTGGTGAAATCAAAAGACACAGTAAATACAAGATGTCTAAAGTTGCTCCCAATGTGATGCAGTAGAACGTTCCCCAGTAAAGTGCAGAAGTACGCTCTAAAATAGCACCGAACAAAGCTGGACATGGTAACCCACACCTGTGATTTCAGCACACATGATCTGGAGGCAGAGAACTGGAACTAGCTTGAGGGCAGATTGGGGTACAAATGAGTTCAAGAAAAGTCTAGACTACACAGTGAGGATCTGAAGGAAGGAAAGAAGGAAAGAAGCGAGGGAGGGTGAGGAAGAGACAGAAACAGAAACAGAGCAGAATGAATGAAAGAAGGAAGAAAGATCTAATAAATGTATAAGATGGAAACATCACATCATTACAATTATATAATTATATAGATGCATTTGTGCCGATGGAAAGCACATTATATCATTTATACCATGACCACCTTAAACACATGAATAGCACATTGTGCTATGAATTTACAACAGCTACAACAATAGAACAGAGATTCTTCTGCTCCATTATAATTAGTCACCATCATATATGTAGTCCATCTTTGGCCAAAATATTGTTATGTATAGAAGATAAGAGATTAAATGCCATTATAGGGGAATAAAGAGACTATTTCATATGAATATTAATTTGCTCAGCAATAAGGTAAAAGTATCTTTCTTCATTTAATGAAAAAGAAACGATTAGGAGTGCCACCACAAGGGGAAAATACCTAATACAGGAAAATCATGATTATATGTAAAGCAAACTATTTTAAGAATTTAATGAAATGTAAGAGAAAATAATCCATTTGACATTACTCTAATTGTCCTTTAAATGGCAAACATTTTGCAGCAAATAATTCTATATCTTTATATTCTATTTCTTAATAACAAATATTTATGGTTTTTCAATTGCAAAAATAAACACTATTCTACATAAACAACATAACTCATACCAAGCAGAATAAAAAATTATACTTTGAAAATGTAAATCGGTTCATCTGAAAAACATAAGGGTCTGGAGAAGACAGGAGAAAATGTAAGAAAGATAATGAGAAAACTGAAGTTGATAAGAAATTTAAGGGATCATTACGTTGTAATAAATATAACAAAATATGTTGTAACATAAATTTAAAATATGCAAAAGCAACAAAATAGAGAAAAGGTAGAAGAAACTATGATTAAATTATTCCTTTTCATAAATAGAATAAATTCCTTTTAAAGTTTATACAAAATAAAAAATCTATACAAACATTATTAAAGATACGAAGATAAATTAGGAATATCAGCACACACTTCTAACCCCAGCTGTAAAGAAGGCTGAGAGAAAGGGGTCATAATTTTGAGTCATACTTGAGAAAGTTAGTTAGACCTTATCTTAAAAAGATTAAAAGAACTGGATATTACAGTTCAGTTGAAGAGGATCCCTGGGTTTGACCCCCAGTACAAAAAAGTTGATAATAATAATAACAAACTGTATACTTACAGAGAGGACTAGAGATTAACTTCATTCTAGAACATCTTTGCTATTTCGTATCCATCCAAATGGATATATGGTATGTATATATTCACACGTATACATATATACATGCAAGAAAACAACTGAGGAAAGCTTATGGCACAGATTTCCTTTTAAGACTAAATATTTCAAGATATAACTATAACCAGATAAAAACTTTTTAAGGCATAACTTTAATTTTATAAATGCATACTAAGCATCAAATCATAGTTTTCACCTTCACTTAGTGGGGCCATGAATTATTTACTTCTGAGCCTAAATACTTTTCAAATTTCCATAAAAGGATATATATAAAGGGGTTTCTAGCAGAATGAAATGAGATTATGTCAATGAAATTGCTAGTTCTTGTTAGATGTTCAAAAGTGCTAAGTTCTACTTAATAAACATTGGTCTTGAAAAAAAGACTTAGAATGGTACAATGGAGAGATCACATATTGTTTTATTTTTATTTTTTGCTCTCATACTAGGGATCAAACTCAGGACCTTGTGCTTGCTGGGCAGGTGCACCACCACTGAGCTAAATCCTTGGCCCATCACATATATTTTTTTTTTTAAGTAGAGATTTCCATTCACTTCCATGCCCTGAAACCTTATCAGTTTGATACTTCAGATAGGTAATTTAAGCTTTCAAAATCTTAAATTCTATATTTGAACATTGAAGGTTTTAATCTACCCAAATATTATCACTGGAGATTATTAAGGCATATACGTTGGCTGCTTTCACTTAAATAAGATGATCCCAGACAAAATATTGTAGGTGGAATTTATTTTTTAATTTTGTCTTTCTGTGTTTGTTGTAGACATCTGTCGTTTATAATCAACAACTCCAAATTTCTCTGTACAAATGTCCTACTTCATATGTCTTGGCTTAGACACAAGCCTAGATCCTTCTCCCAGAGCCTGGTACATTGGATGCCTATTTTTCCCAGCCTCACAATGTACCTAAAGTAAAGCATGTAACTTTTGACACTGACAGTGAAAATGTCGGGCTTAGGTTTTGCATGTGGAGGGTGGGGGGTCATGGCAAAGGTCTAGGGCTCACACTGATTCTCTCCAGAAGTTTATACAGTAGCAATCTCAAACTTCTGCTGCAGAGATAGCTGACTGCACTTATATGTGCTGCTCAGCAGAAGTAAGCATCAGTTTATTCACAAATTGTTTTGCACCTTGGTTTCAGATCTTATCCTTAGAAATTTTACCTCGAGCCTTATTTTCTACACTTCCAATTACTCTCTAAGCTACTTGATATCCCATATATTACAATAGTTTCTCTATTTCATATTGTTGAAGAATTTTAAATGATGCTAACAACTATATATATTCTGAGGATACAATGTGAGATTGCACAGGTGTACAAGTGGAATGTTTTAATCAGGCAAATTAACACATTTGTAATATTACACACATTTCTTTGTGGTGATAATATGTTAAATCTACTCTTTTAAAGATATCAAAAGTTTGGGTACTATGCCACATAATAGTTCACTGAAATTTCTTCCTAACTGAATTTTTCTACCCTTTGAATAATATTTCCTGTTCTTCTACCCACTCCCATCTCCACTTCCACGCATGACATTTTAGAGTCCACAGATAGGTGAGATCATGCAGCATTTGTCTTTCTGTGATGGGTTGTATTTTCCTCAATGTCATACCCATGTTGTCTTAAATGACAAGATTTATTCTTTTCTAAAGGCAGACTATTATACCATAGTGATATAGAACACATCTTATTTATCCATTTGTCCATTGAAGGAAATTTATGTTGTTTCCATACCTTGGCTATTGTGAACAGAGCTACGATGAATTTGTGAGGAGATATCTCTTTGACTATCCAATATCAATTCCTTTGTGCATATACCCTGCAGTACATTAAATCTCAAATGTCCTTCAAAGGCCCATGTGCTGAAGCAGACTGTAGTGCTATTGGGAGGCAGTAATGAACTAGTGGAAGGAAGTCAGATCACTGGGAGCATGCTTTGAAGGGAATATTGGGCACCCTCCCCCCTCCTTTCTCCCATTCAAGTACTGACCAGGCCCGAACGCTGCTTGGCTTCTGAGATAAAACGAGATTGGAAGTGTTCAGGCTGGGATGGCCGTAGACTCCCCGTCCTTTCTCTCTTTTGCTGCGTGGTTACCACAGTGAGAGAAGCTTTGCTCTAACACACTCTTCCCACCATGAGGTGTCGCTACCTTGGACAAGCCCAAGGCAAAAGTGCCAACTAACTATGGACTAAAACCTCTCAAACTGTAGATCAAAATAAACCTTTCCTCCTTGTAAATTCATTATTTCCAGTGTGCTAAAGCATGAAGAAGCAGAAAGACAAAGCAGAAGAAGTATGAACCAGTTCTCAGCTGCAACCTTAGCTCCCTGTGGGAAAGAGCAATACTAAAACCGGAAGATGAACCCAGAAAGTAAAAATAGATTTCAAAATAAGTAGATCATATTTTAGGCCAAACTTCCTGTACCTTATCAGATTATATAGGGATGATAGTAGAAAACAATGGTGAAATAAACTACATAAACTTTACAAATACATAGACATTGTACAATCCATTTTTGAATGATCAGCTGGTCACTGAAGAAATCAAGAGGACTTTTAAAAACATTTCTAGTGTTAAAGCAAAATAGAGACAACATATTTCAATCTTGGGCTACAATGAAGGCAGTTTTAAGAGGAAAGTTTATAGCTATGAATGCCTATATCAGAAAAAATACATATGAAAAAATAACGTAATAATGCATTTCAAGGTCTTATAATGAAGGGAAATGTGGTGGAGTGAGTAATGAAGAGTAAAGAAAAAATGTGATAGTAATAAAAAAAGGGAAACAAAGTTTATGTATTTGGGGCAGGTTGTGGGGTAGGTAAGGGAATGGGAATAAATTAAATCATCGCATATACTGGTACAAATTCCCAATATTGAGTATGATCATGATGTGTATACATACTGTACCAATAAAGATAAAAGTGAACTAAAAAAATAAAAGGGAACAAAACATACTAAAATTAGTAGAAGGAAAGAAAGACTAAAAGATCCATAAAAAGGGTTAATGAAACAAAAGCTGTTTTTTGGAAAAGATAAGCAATATCAACAAACCTTTTACAAAACGAATCAAAGGAAATAGCGAGAAAACCTAAATTAATAAAATTAGATGTAAAAAAGGAAGGCCACAGAAGATATTACTTTAATCTTTTAAGATTATTAAAGACAATATTGAAAATTTATATTCTAATACATCGGAAAATCTAGAAGAAATTGACAAATTCCTAATATGCACATAGCTCAGTGGCTCCATGGTTTCCTAGCAAGCACAAGATCCTGAGTTCGGTCTCCCAGTGCTGGAGGGGAAAAAAAAAAAGATGGTAAATAAGCTGGCTACAGCAGACACATTTATAATCCCAGCACTAAAGAAGCTGAGGCAGGAGGATCACCATGAGTTTGAGGCCAGCCTGGGCTACATAGCAAGATCCTGCCTCAAAAAAAGAAAAAGACCTACCAAAATTAAACAAAAGGGGCTATTTTAAAAGCTAAATAGATTAATAATAAACAATGAGATTAAACAGTAATAAAACGTTGTACAACAAAGAAAAACTCAGGACCAGGTTCACTCCTAAATTTCATCACACATTTAAAAAACTTATATGAAGACTGCTCAAAGTATTCCATGACATGGAAGAGAAGAAACATTTCCAAACCCATTCTATGAAGCCAGTACTACCCGTTCACAAAGCAGACAAAGAAACAAAAAAGAAAACATTGACCAATGTCCTTGATGATCATGGACTGAAAAATACTTTCCTACTGAATTCAACAATACATTAAACCATGTAACCATAACCATGATTTAGCTGTTTTTATTTCAAGGACACAAAGATGGCTTAAATACACAAATTAATAAATGTAATATAGCACATAAATAGGATCAAGGGGAAAAATCACATCATCACTTCAGTCTATGCAGAAAAAGCCTTTAATAAAACTCAACATCTTATAATGATAAAAGCCCCAAAGGAAATAAGTATAGAGGAATCTCACCTCAGTATAACAAAGATACATAAGACCCCCCTGCAAAAAGATAAACCCATTACCAAATCATACTGACTGGGAAAAAACAAAGTATTTCTTCTCAAATTAGTCATAAGACAAAGGTATAAACTCCCACAATTCTTATTCAATGTAGTACTTGAAATTAACCCACACGAAATGAACAACCCTGAGGCAAGAGAAATGAACAACCCTGAGAAATAGAAAGGAAGAAATCAAATTACCCCACTTGCAAGTGACATAATTAGAAGATTCTCAAAACTTTACAAGACCATTAAATCTGATAAACAAATTAAGCGAAGTAGCAGTATACAAAAATCATTGTTTAAAAATTAGTAGCTTTTCTACATACCAATAATGAACTCATTGCAAAAGAAATGAGAAAATTCCATTCACAATAGCTTCAAAAAGTACACAGGAATAAATCCACAAAAGAGGAAGGAGAAAAAGCTTTTTAATGAAATTATAAAACATAGAAAACACTGAAGAAAGAAATTAGACACTAAAAGCTGGGAAGATCGCCCATGCTATTGGATCAGCAGAATATCAAAATTCATAGAATTAAAAACAATAATCCTAAAATTGACATGAAATATAAAAGATACTGAATAACCAAAGCAATCCTGAACAAAATGAAAAATTCTAGACATAATCACAATGTTTGATTTTAAAACATACTATAGGCCAAAGTAATAAAGACAGCATGATACTGGCATTAAAACAGACAGACCAATGGAATGAAACAGGAGACCTAGAAATAAATAGTACACAGCTACAGTCCTCTGACTTTTAATAGAGGTCCAGAAACAAATGTGGAGAAAAGACAGACTCTTTACAACATGTGCTAGAAAAACTAGGTATCAATAATACAAAACGGAAACAGGAAAGATCTGATACCTTTAAACTACTAAAAGAAAATATAGAGAAAAATAACTCAAGATACAGGGACGGTAACAATTCCCTTAATAGCTCAGGAAATAATCTCGAGAACTGACAGATGGGATTGCACCAAACTGAAAAGCTTCTGCATAATAAAAACCTGAATTAACAGAAAAACCAGCTTTCAGACTGGGAGAAAATCTTTGCCAGTTCCTCTTTCAGCAGAGGATTAGTATGTAGAAATGTAGTAAAGAAACAGTCTAATCGATAATGGGCAAATAAACTGAATAGATATTTCTCAAGAGCAAAACTGGCCAATAATTATATGAAAATATGTTCAATAACTTCCACAATCAGGGAAATGTACACTAACACTACACTGAAATTCCATCTCATCCCAGTCATAAGGGAAGATCTTCATAAAGATCACACAGAAAACAATAAATGCTGGTGAAGGTACAGGGGAAAATGTGCCCTCTCACACTATTGGTGGAAATGTAACGGTATAGCTGCTGTAAAACAGTAAGGGGAGCTGTTAAAACCCTAAAAGTAAGCGAAATATACTGGCGCATACTGGTAAACCCAGGTGCCCCGGAACAGATGGATCACAAGTTCCAGGAAAGATTATAGAGAAAAGGAAACTTCTACAGTGTTGGTGGGAGAGTAAACTACTACAACCACTATGGAAACCAGTATGGGAATGTCACAAGAATTAAAGAATATAATTAAATCTTATATTGTTCAACTATTATGTACCAATAAATTTAACTTTAATATTTTTAATCCCAATGATGAGTGGCTTATATTCTGTTTGGCTCAAAACACCTCAAGAGGCCGGGCGTGGTGGCTCACGCCTGTCATCCCAGCACTCGGGAGGCAGAAGGAGGAAGATTGGTGAGTTCGAGGCTTGCCTGGGCACCATAGTGAACTCAGGGCCAGCCTGAACTATAAAGCGAGACCCTGTCTCAAAAAAACCAAAAAAAAAAACACACCTCAAGAAACCTTAACATAAAATATTTCTAAAGTCTCATTTCCAGGGAGGTGTATAATGTGTCTATTTGGGAATATTTATTGTAAACATAAGTAATTTCTATCAGTTCCAAAGTAATGCTTCCTCTCTAATCTAGATGCAAATATTAACTAAAGGTAAGTGAAAGATTCCTCACTAGTCAGAATTTCCAGACTTTCTATGCCCTGTTTTAAGTATTGTAGTCTTTTTTTTTTTTTTTTTAGTTTTCTTCCCCATGAGAGACATTAAGTAAAAGCAGAGTTGATCAGGAGATGAATTTATAGGTCCTAAATAGTGCTTCACCCTGAGGGCACCACTGACTCATTTGTTTCAGATCTGGCAGCGTATGACCCAGGGGCCCACTCTGGCCCTAGCAAATCAAATCTTTCCATGCTCATTCCTTTATGTATTGTCCATGGCCACCTTCTCATGACAGCTGCAAGGCTGAGTTATTGAACAGATAGTACACAACCTACAAGGTCCATTGTATGCGTTCTGACCATTTTTGGTGAAAAAATTCTGATAATAACAGCTAGTCACATTGGCCTGGCTTCCTTGCTTTCACTGTCCTGTGACTTCTCGGGGCTCAGCCCTAATCCCCACTGAGATTTGGTTCATGATCTTTCCACAGTTTCTTCACTGGCCCTGCCACCTTGTGCTTGGAGTCTTCTGGTAGGGACTTGGGTTTTGACCAGCCATCCAACTGCTATCCCCCTGCTAAGCCTTTTCCATGCATGTTTTCTCCAAACCTCAGTAGCCCCTTGCCTCTGGCTAGCAGCTCTACATTCTTCACCACCAGACACAACCTTTCTCACACTATTTCTACCTTGCTACCCTTGCCCTAGCTCTATGTTTAGGTTTCATTTGAGGGCTTTCCATTTCCTGTGCCTATCTTGTTTGTTCTTATAGTAATATATCATCAGGGGATGAAGGTAACACATTAAATCCTGCTGGTCTGCCTTAATTATATAACATGTTTCTTTCCTTTCAATTGCTTGCCTTAAATGACAAAGAAGCAAACACTATTCCTTCCAGAAGAACACCAACAAATAAAATAGAATTGATAATGGAAACAGGCAGAATTTTTAAACTGAATAGTTAAAAAATAAAATTAGAAAACCACATGACAATTGCCTCAGGAAAACAATTTACCAGTGGATGTTAAAATAAGCATTTTATATTTTGGGCAGAAACAGGATACTGGCTACAATTTTATCTCTCCCAACATAGTCCAAAGGAAGAAGGGTAAGTTGTAATGGAGAATCCTGGCAGTCAGCAACTTAGACACAGATACCATGCCCTCCAGATTGATACACCGAGGAGAATACATCACCTCTGTGGTATTCTTACCAAAGGCACATATATTTCCCTCTCAGGCCAATCATGAGATAACCCAACAAACACCAGTTGAGAGACTTTCACAAAGGAAGTAACAGGTATACTTCAAGGATCAAGGTCCTGAAAGACAAAGACAAAGAAACTTTCACAGATCCAGAGTCTTAGGAGATAACGACAATTGAATGCAATTTGGACTCCAGAACAGGAGCATAGAACAATGCTATCCATGGGCAGATTAATGAAGTCTGAGTAAGTTCTATACTTTGGCCAATAATGTTACCTTTAATTTCTTAACTCATTATTTATTTTTATTAGTACATATTTGCCATACATAATGATCACATTCATCATAGGTAATTTGTACCTGTTCATAATATATTTCAGTCCTTTTTCTTTCCACTCCTCCCCTCCCCTTAACTTTTCCTCCCTTCCCCATTTACAAAAGTTTTGTTTCCAATTTTTTTCACTTTTTCTCCTTTAAATTTTAACCTTTTCCTTAGTTTTGATTTTTAAAAAATTCAGTGTTAATTAAGATGTTAACATAGGGGAAAGTAGCTGAAATTTATGTGGGAACTCTCTATACTTTGTTTGAAACTCTTCTATAAATGCACTACCTCAGAAAACGGGTTGTCTGTTACAAAGAAAGTTAATCTTGATTCCTGAGGAGCAGCTGTTAAAGGAATCACATTAATAAAGGTAACTCCAGAAATTTCTTTTCAGTTATTTTTCACTTGCCTGTACTGTTTTGTGCTGACTATTCAAATAAAATACTTTTAAGGTTCATATATAAAAAAAGTCTTGAGGGCCGGAGGGTTAGCTCAGTGGTTCCAGCGCCAGCCTCGGAAGCGCAAGGTCCTGAGTTCGATCCCCGGTAACCACATATAATGCTGGGCGTGGAGACACGCCCACCAACAATCAACGCCGCATACCACAATGCCGGACGTGGCGGCTCACGCCTGTAATCCCAGCACTAGGGAGGCAGAGATAGGAGGATTGCTGAGTGCGCAGCGGCTTGCCTGGGCACCATAGTGAGCTCAGGGCCAGCCTTAACTACAAAGCGAGACCCTGTCTCAAAAGCAAAAAAAAAAAAAGTCTTGAGCCGGAGATTTAGCTCAGTGGTTCCAGCACCTGCCTTGCAAGCGCAAGGTCCGGAGTTCGATCCCCAGTAACCACATACAATGCTGGGCATGGGGACTCATGCCCACCAGCAATCAATACCACATACCACAGTGCCAGGCGTGGTGGCTCACGCCTGTAACCCCAGCACTCGGGAGGCAGAGACAGGAGGATTGCTGAGTTCGAGACTTGCCTGGGCTACATAGTGAGCTCAGGGCCAGCCTGAACTACAAAGCGAGACCCTGTCTTAAAAAAAAAAAAAAGTCTTATCTCTCAAGATATACAAAAACAAACCACAATCCAGACTTGGTTTATGTGCCATAGTTTGCCAAAACAAAAGACTTCTTGGCCGGGCATGGTGGCTCACGCCTGTAATCCCAGCACTCGGGAGGCAGAGACAGGAGGATTGCTGAGTTCGAGGCTTGCCTGGGCTACATAGTGAGCTCAGAGCCAGCCTGAACTACAAAGCAAGACCCTGTCTCAAAAAAAAAAAAAAAAAAAAAAAAAAAAAAGACTTCTTGGACTCATCATCAATTCTCAACTTATTTCACACAACACATCCAGTCCGTCAGCCAAGGACGAGGGCTTCACTTTCAAAAGTGCATCCCAAATGCTGCTGTCTCTTGACACACCCTCTACTTACACGTGGTCCAAACTACCATCATGTCTCCCCTGGGTGATTAGCGGTCTTCCTGTTTCCATGCTGCCCCTTCTTAATCAGTTTCCAAAACAGACTTACTGGTGTTGAAACCGTTACTCTCCCCCTCACCATCCCCCAAAGTTCACCAGATTTCCTGATCTATGGGCGACTCGGGGACATATATGGCTTGGACTTGTCCTCACCCTCTTCTCTCTGGAAATTCATCCCTCGAATCTCCAGAAACTTGCTTAGCCTCCTTCTTCACATAGTTACTTAGATATCAACTTTTCTCCCACCAACATATTAACATGGAAGCATCCGCTTATTACTCCTAACCTTCCTTTTCTGCTTTGCTTTCTTTCTCCACACTATAAAGTACTATGTAGTCCACAGAGGAACTATGTTGTACTTCTTTATTTTGTTCACTATCTACAACAAAGACATTTTTCTATTCATTTCTATGCATTTTATGCCTTAAAGATGTTTGGAATTAATTATTTAATAAACCTCATGATTGTTTTCTGTGAACTAGGTCCAAGGCCTTTTTTATTATTTTATTTATTTATTTATTTATTTTTAAGCCAGGCTGGGCTCAAACTTACGTTCTTCCTGCCTCAGCTTCCCAGAGGGCTAATATTACAGAAATGTATCACCATGCCCAGGTGGTATATTAATTTCAATACAGTTAATTATTTCATCAGATGATCATGGGGATTAGGTCAGGGATATCTAGGAAAAACCAGGCCCTTTAAATGTCACTGGGACAATCAAAAGCTAAGTAGAACAGTATCCTGGGTGAGAACATACATTTAGCAATCAGATATGGGTATAAATTTAGCTGCTACCATTTCCTGACCACGTGATTGGGGTAAAGTTACTCAACTTCCTGTGACTAAGATTTTTTCACCCAGATCTTAGATTATTGATACACTTCAGTGCAATACGCACTGAAGCACATAACTACTCTCAGTGATTTGTAACCACAGTGTGTTATATGAGAAAATGAATAGATTAACTCTGTGGACTCCTGTGTCCTTTATTAATATATCTGAAGCAGTCAACCACCCAAATGTTTGTTTAATCACTGACTTTCTTTTAATTTACACTTTAAAAGTAAGTAAATGGATAAGGAATTATTCCATAGCCTGGCTGGTGGCTCTTATATGATTGTATGATTTTTGTCAACACTTTATATTAAATAGGATGAATTTTACAATATAAATGAAAGCATTATTGTAGGTATGTGGAATTAACTATAGTAGTCAGAATTAATTACTTGCTTCCCCTGCTCAGGGGAGCAAAAACCACAAGGGAAGATCTAATGACATCAGAGATAGGGAATTTCCCCCCTCAACACATAGGAGACAGGAAACGGATATGCTTGCCTGACTCCAGGTAAAAATGAATATTTTAAAACAAAACAAAGGTGTGTGCTGATGACCACAAAAGCATGGATTGGTTCTGTTGTCTCTCTCTTACATGCTAAATTAAAAGTGGAAAATATAAGCCATTATAAAATCTATGAACTAGTTACATAACAGTTATACCATTTTATAGTCCTTAATGCTTTAGAAACAAATGTAAAGCAATCATTCAAAGTAAAGGCAAAATATGATTCTTGTAGGTAATTAATTGGCAATCTCTTATGAGGAAACTTTTGTTCCAGGCCAAATAAATGCACAAATATGTATCAATGAGTAGAACAAGAAAAATATAATTTTATGTATGTTTATAGTTCAAATGATCCAATTTCCTAATACATGAAAGCAGTTATAATTTCCAATGCAACAAAATAAAATAGGGTTAACAGAGAGGCAGGAAATCTAAATCTCTACTTTTCAAAAAGGTTATATTTCAAGTAAAGTTCCATTTACATTTTTTTTTTTTGAGACAGGGTCTTGCTTTGTAGTTCAGGCTGACCCTGAGCTCACTATGTAGCCCAGGCAAGCCTCGAACTCAGCAATCGTACTGCTCTGCCTCCAGAGTGAGCCACTATGCCTGGCATTGTGGAGTGTGGTGCTGATTGCTGGTGGGCATGAGTTACCACAGCCAGCACTGTTGTATGTGGTTACCCAGGATCAAACCAGGGACCTTCCACTTGATAGGCAGGCACCAGAACTACTAAGAAAAATCTCCAGCCCTTACATCATTCATTTTTAAAACTTTAATTTAATTTAGTGGTACATTATATATACACATCACAATTATACTCCACATTGAGAATTTGTACCAATATATGACACAATTTAATTCTCATTTTTCCCCTTCTCCTACCACCCTACAACCCCCTGCCCCTATATACACAAGCTTTGTTTCCTTTTTTTAACCATCAACTTTTTCTTTCCCCTCCTTATTTACCCATTAAAATTGATTTCCCCTGAATTTTGGCAAAGCTGACTGGCTGCCATACAAAGAACAAATCTGAAAACCTGAACATTATATGTGTAAAGCTTTTGTATAAAATTTTGCATAAAATTTCTCACTTGTATGCACCTTAAAAGAAAAGAAAATCAACAACTGGTGTTCTAATTCTTATGAGAGGAGTCAAGCCAAGATTACAGAGATTTAGCTAGACATGCTAAATAAATATGGCAGAAACAGGGCTCATTTGAATTGAATTTGAACAGCTGTCTATAGTGTCTAGACCTTAAGTGATACTGTGTTTCAAAAACAAAACGCTAAATGGTTAAGTATTTCCAGGACCTAAACTGGAAGAATGGAGTCAATTTGTTTCTTTGTAAGCTGTTAAGAGTTCCCCAAATATTTCTAAACACCTGTTCCATGGAAATATTTTATACATTTAAATGGTCAGGAAATTCAAATCAAGTATCAGGGTCACAATGACATTGGCTTAAATTCCAAAACTAATATGTATAAGAAAGCAGTTGACAAAGACTTTTTTCTAGAAAAATAGTTCAAATGAAATGTAATAAAAGGCAGATGGCAAATTAAAGAGAGGAATGATTAGACTTACGGAATATATGCGATTCATTTTTTGTTGTGAAAACTATTTGTAAACACCAGATCAAATAGGATTTTTAAATTCTAAACCACAGAGATTAATACAAAGCAGAAATGTTTACAGATCATGCTGCTCTTCTGGTGAAAATCTCCATCTTAGTTTTAGAGTGATTACCAATGCACGAAGGATTTCAAGGCAAGCAGAATCTGTGATGGTATGGTAGATGTTTAAAATGGTTGCAAATCAGATATTACAAATAATGTTAATAGAAATAAGGCTCCCAGAGACCCTGTGAGAACTTCATTCATGCACTTTGGAACAGTCAGCCAACAGTTAAATGTTGTGCACACTGCTGGTCTCTGAAAATTACAAAGTACATGGCAAATGTGCCTAATGTTCAAAGCAAATCAATACAGATAATTAAAGGGTTGAAAAATGAGGCCCAAGGGCAAAGGTGAAAGGAGCAGGAGCCACTGTCTTTAATTCCTCCAGGGCAGGGCTTTGCCTCCTCTTTCCTATCCCCTCAGAGTAGTGAGTACAGTACACCAGGTGAGGCGACTTTGGAAAAGCCTGTGGGTTGGCCTGGAGGGAAAAGTAAGAGGAATGACATGATAACAGTCTTCAGAAATAGGAAGGGATATTATTTTGAAAATGGTAACCAGCTGTCTTTAGCGCCATCCAGTTTGGAACAAAGATTGAGGGTAAAAATTAGCAGGAAAAACTAGGGGTCATTTATTGTGTGGCCAACTCGTTCTATTTGTGCAGAACTTTCCAAGTTTAGCCAGTTAAAGTCTCATCCTGGAAACCCCTCTGCTAACCAGGACAGTAGGTCATTCAACACTACCGATGGATGTTTAAACCAGGAGAGATTCTCAAGAGACTGGGTCAAGTTAGTTGAATCCCAGATGAACAAAAGGAGGAGTATAGATTCTACAAGCAACATTCTGCCACAACTATTAACTATTAGTAGCAATAATGAAAAGAGTTAACAATTCTACTTTCTTTCAAGGTGAGTTTGTATCATTAGCTTATGAAAACGCCATTGAATGTGCATTCTAACTGAATAAAAGAACTAACCAGCATCACCTGAAGTCAATAAAAAAATAAGTGATTCTTAAAAACATAGAGTATCAGGCCAGAGATTTAGCTCAGTGGTTCTGGCGCCTGCCTTGCAAGCGCAAGGTCCTGAGTTTGATCCTGGTACCCATATACAATGTGGGGCATGGTGACTCACGCCCACCAGCAATCAGTACCACATACCACAGTGCTGGGCGTGGTGGCTCACGCCTGTAATCCCAGCACTCAGGAGGCAGAGACAGGAGGATTGCTGAGTTCGAGGCTTGCCTGGGCTACATAGTGAGCTCAGGGCCAGCCTGAACTACAAAGCAAGACCCTGTCTCAAAACAAAACAAAACAAAACAAAACAAAACAAAACAAAACAAAACAAAAACATAGAGTATCACTTGTGGATGCAAAGAAAGCTGGGCTGTGCTCTGTCATGTTTAAGGACAGTCAGGTTAAGCAAAACATGACCTATTAGCTAATAGCAGGGCTTGATATCATGAGGATCTTGATATCATGAGGAATATGTACTTACTATGAAAGGTCCTTGGACCAATTATAAAACTCTCTAAGCATCTATTTCTTCATTTACAAAATGGAGACAATGTCATTACCTGTCCATAATAACAAGTTTATAAGATTTTTCTTTAGTGACCTTTATTGCAAAGTGATGGCACAATGGAAAACAGATGTACAAAATAAGATTATAATTGGGTTCAGGATTCAAAGTCTCTGGTGATAAAGTATTTTTAATATTTTACTACATCTGAAACTTTATTACTTATCTGAATTATACAATGAATAGAAGGAGCTTGTAAGAATTATTATTCTCATATTCATCTTATAGATTAGGAAACTGAGGCAAAGAGTATTTTGCCTAAAAGCACATAGGAAAAAGAGACAGAGTTCAGAGTCTAACTCTGTTTGTGTGATTTCTGAGTGTAAACAGTAGTCCTTACTCATTGATGAGAAGCATATTCCAAGACCCCCAACAGATGCCTGAAGCAGCAGATAGTACCAAGCCTTATACATGCTGTTTTCCCTCATGCATATAAACTATGATATTTGTTTATTAATTAGCCACATTAAGAGATTAACAACAGTGATAATGTGAAAAATAACAATTATAACAATATACTGTAGTAAAATCACTAGCATAGCTGGGTTACTTTAACACAAGCACTATGAAACCCACAAGTTTATCTGATAAATGAGATGGCTAATAAGTGACTAGTGATTTCATTAGCTACTTTAATTTAAAATCTATGAATCACTTACATCTGGAACTTTCCACCTGATGTTTCCAGACCACTGCTGACCTCAGTGAAACCATGGAAGCAAAACTAAATAAGAGGGGATTCCTCTATTCACAGACACAACACTACACTGTCTCTAGATAATTTCAGAATGAAACACACCATGAAAGTTTGTTTAAACTACATACTTCTTTTAAAAACTAAAACATAAATTCAACCTGCAGCAAACTTTCTAATAGGTTTTAATCATAGTGGGTCTTTTATGAGTAGTTCCTATAACATTCTAGTATACTGATTACAAGAATGGAATATTTGGACCTTTACGCCCAATATAAAGAAATAAATATAACACTTCCATCTAATCCAGAGCTCATTTCTGTCAGCATCATGTGTACTGTAGATGATAAGTAGGTATTTATTGATAAATTAGATGCTGGCATATCTCCTGCTTGACTATTTGACCTCCACGTAATTCCTTACTTCATGATGGTAAGCAAGCTACTTCTAATGATAAATCAGCTTTAGGAGATAAAATTTCTGATTAAAATTTATTATTTGACTTTTAGTAATAGAACATTTTCCCCAGAAAACAAGCATAATTTCTGAAAAATATAAATTTAGAAGCACTAAAGTAACCAAATAAAACTGATGGAGGGATTGGAAATACAGCAGGGAAGCACTGACTTAAAATTCATATTTATCTGGTGTTTGACTTGTTCTTCTACTGTTCATTTGGTATGCAGAGGCTATAATGCAAGTAAAAAGCCCTGATGTTATTAGTTTAAGAAGATTAATTCTCAGGTAGTCAAAGAGAGCAAAAAAGGAGAGAGAAAAATATCAGAAAGGAGGAAACAACAGAAAAGTAACAAAAATTTATATGAATTCATTGGTGAGTTTGATCAAACATCTGAGGAAGAAGTAATAGTAATCTTGTACAAACTCAGAAAATATAGGAGAAACCATTTCACAACATGTTTAGGCTGGTTAGGCTGATATGAAAACATGAAAAAAGACATTACAGGCCAACATCTGTCATGAATACAAATATAAATTCCCTAACAATATACTAGAAAATAAAATCCATGAATATATAAAATAGATCATGCATCATGATCAAGTGGGGTTCATCATGGTAATGCAAGGTTGGTTCAGTTGTTTGTTTGTTTTTTTTTTTTTTGAGACAGGGTCTCACTTTGTAGTTCAGGCTGACCCTGAGCTCACTAAGTAGCTCAGGCAAGCCTCAAATTCACAGCAATCCTCCTGCCTCTGCCTCTCAAGTGCTGGGATTACAGGCATGAGCCACCACACCTGGCATTATGGTGTGTGATTATCTGGGGATTGAACTAGAGACCTTCTACTTGCAGGTAGATGCCAGAACCACTGAGCTAAATTCCTGGCTCTGGTTCAACATTCTTTATACAATCATTGCATTTTATTACATTCAACAACCAGGAAATAAAATGCATATGATTTGGGATTGGGTATTTAGCTCAGTAGCATTGGGCCAGCCTGTCAAGCGCAAGATATAGATATATAGATATACACACACACACATATATATATATATATGCATTTGATTCATAATATATTTAAGAAAACTGTTTGACAAAATTAAATGATAAAGAGCCCTTGAATTTTTTTTTTGAGACAGGGTCTCGCTTTGTAGTTCAGGCTGGCCCTGAGCTCACTATGTAGCCCAGGCGAGCCTCAAACTCAGCAATCCTCCTGTCTCTGCCCCCCAAGTGCTGAGATTACAGGCATGAGCCACCACACCCAGCTTGAATTTTTTTTAAAACCTATATTAACATAATAGTAGTGAAATCCTAAATGTTTAAGATTGAGTAAAAGGGAAGGAAGGATTTTTTACTATCACCACTTTTTTTCAGTATCAAATTGAAGATCTTAGTCAAAGTAATAAGGCAAGAAAGATTCAAAGAAAAGGGGGCAAATAAAAACTGTATCTATCTAGCTGTCTGTCTGTCTATCTGTCTGTCTGTCTATCTATCTATCTATCTATCTATCTATCTATCTATCTATCTATCTATCTATCTATCTATCTATCTATCCATCTATCTGACACAGGGTCTCGCTTTGTAGTTTAGGCTGCCCTGTGCTCACTATGTACCCCAGACAAGCCTCCAACTCATAGCAATCCTTTTGCCTCTGTCTCTCGAGTGCTGGGATTACAGGTGTGAGCCACCACCCCTGCCTGTCTCTATTTATTGATAACCATCCACATAGAAAATCCCCCAAAAGCCTAAAAACAAGTCTGTAACTTATAACAAGGTAATGAGATATGAAGATGAGTGTAACAGAAGCAAAACTACACTGCTTTCATGTGGACATGATCCCAGACAGTCATTAGTCTTGGACTACTTTATTTAGATCAGCAAAGGCAAATAGGTTTTAACTTGAGAGTTCCCATTGATTGCTTGGCAGTGGATACTTAGAGTAGCATTTAGAGAAAATCTGAGACTGTCCAAACCCTCTGTTATGGACTCCATGTTTGTGTTCCCTAATATTCATATGTTGAAGCTTAGGATGATGGTAATAAATAGAAGTGAGGTATCTGGGATATGATTTAGAAGACATTAGGAAAGTAGTCTCCGTGATAGAATTTCTACTGTTATACAAAGAGAAAAGACTTAGCTCCTTTCTCCACCATGCAAGTGAGAGGGTGGCATTAGTAAACCAGAAGGACTTCACCAAGAGTTAAATCTACAGGCACTTTGGTCTTAGACTTCAAAGATTCCAGAACTGTGAAGAATTAATGTTTATTGTCCAAGCCACCCAAAGGACAGCCTTTTTTGTTTTAAAGCTGCCTGACTTAACACACTTAGTGGTTTGGAGTTAACTACCCTTAGTTATTAACATTGTTAGTTGATTGATGACTGTTCACCATATTCAACCCACCCCTATCAATCACAAATCTTAGTCTACAACTGAGTTGATGTTAGTCTACATAACAAGATATTACCACATGTTATAATGAAATTGCAGAACAAATTAAGGATTGGTTGATGTGGAAGATCCCAGTCCTGAAAATACTGATTACTTTTTTTCTATGAATTGTTGTGTATATGATCATGCAAATACAAATAGCATGTATTCTATACATGTATTATAAATTATATTTATATAATATAAATGATGGATTCACTAATGTCAGTCTGGAACTTGCAGCTGAACTGAGTCAGCATGGTTCTGGACATGGAAGACCCATCTGAGGATTGTTGCCAATGACATCAAAAAAGAAGTAAAAGAGAAGGTTCTGTGCTGTTGATTTTTCCTGGAAAAGCTTGCCCTCACTGGTTTTCCTGATGTGAATTTGGCTGTTCTCGTGGTCAGAGGGGCTCGGGTCTTCACTGTCACTGGAGATGGCTGCTGTTCTCGCCCAGGGAACTCTGGTCCTCACCCTTGAGCATCGCTTACTGCCTCAGAGCAGGTCCCTCAGCCTAGTGGAACTGAACCTTCACCTACCCTTATACAAAGGATATAAGGCACAAACCTTCCAGCTTCCACCACTGGCCTCTGGGCCTTCCTAGGGCAGATCCTTGGGACAGACTCGCATGAGACATTGCCATGGGCTCTGGGCCTTTGGCTGGACTCATGGAGGACACTGCCTTGGGCTCTAGGCCTTCACCTGTACTTGTGCGGCTCATAGCTGTGGGAACCTGGCCCTCAGCTGGATCCTTCAGGTCACTGGTATGTGGACAGATCTCAGATCTCTTGTATTCCTCTACCTTTGAATTTTTAGGTGAATATTATAAAATAATCCTGTAATTTATTTCTCCAGTATTAAATCTATTCATTGCAAACCCTGACTACAACAAATAATAAACACAAACTACCTACAACTAAGCTAAAGGAATCAAGAGTACCACATTGATAAAGTTCTAGATGTCCTTCTCTGTTATATTTTCCTCATCAAACACTATGCTGAACTTTATTTATCAAACTTGATGTTTTGGTATTTAGTACCATTGGTATCATCTTCTATAATTTGATCATTTTGCATAGCTGCATTTAAAAAATTAATTCATATGAACACTGGGTTCATGTCTCAGCTTGATGAGACAATAACAAATTGTTTTCCGAAATGTCCATTTAAACTTCCACCAGTTGTACATACTAGAGATTTAACAAACATCTAATACTATCCAATATTCTGATGTTTACCAATACAGTAGACTGAAAATCCTAATTTGTTCTGACCTTAATTTTGAATTTCACATTTACAATGAGGTTAGGCACATGTACTTATTGGTATTTTATGCTCATTCCCATAAGAAAACTTTACATGCCTTTCAAAATTTAATTTAAATATTAAATACATGCAGTTACATAGTTTACCAAATGTTATTTCCATAAGTCACTTCTGAAAAACATAAGGAAACATCTGTAACTGCTTATTAAGTAGAGAGAACACAACATTCATCTTCCTTCTATGTCTATTGCAACAAGAGAATATTCAAACACAAGGTACAGTTGGAGCAAATGCAAAAAACTCTTCAGATTAACTACAATGGATAACAACTTGGAAAAAATTATCAGTATGATATAGTTAGAAAGTGAAACACAAGGTCATTTCCGAGATTCTTTGAGAAAATGTTTTACCAATTTAAGTATAAATGCACATAGTAATAACAACTACAGCTCTCACAGATTATTAAATATGCATTTAAAATATTTATTTTTAATCATTTACTTCTTAATGTAAAACAAATAGTCATTTTTAAATAAGCAGAAAATTATAGACAATATTTAATATTATTTTAAAATATAGACAATACTCTGGTTTATCTTCAGATCATATAAATTTTTCATGACTTTTAAAATATAGACATAAATGCTTTAAATAAGAAACAATGTTTTCAGAATTTGAAAAGTGAAAGAGGAAAGAAAAATGAAGAGGACTAAAAATATATGAATAAAAAGAAAAGGTAAAATGGAAGAAAAGGTTAAAAGCAACATAATAGTCTGACACTAATAGAAAATTAGAGGTGACAAGTAGATATAGTAAATTTATACTGGGTGTGTAATTTAGTAACCTACTAAATTGATTTCTAAAACCAATGCCTTTCATCTGTCTCCTGATTGACGTTTATGATTATTCCCTGCACTCTCTCTCTCTCTCTCTCTCTCTCTCTCTCTCTCTCTCTCTCTCTGAACAATCAGAAACACCTCAAAATCAACAGATTTAAAAAACATATCATCTATCCATGAACCTCTAACTCACCCTTCTTCCCTAACAGATTGTGCACCCCTGTATTCATGGGTTCCAGACCAAAAAATTCCAGAATGTTTCAAGATGAAGAACTTGAATTTACTGTATACTGTGACTACAAAAAATTAATGTGAATTAAATGATGAGAAGGCTTATATGGCAATTTTCCTATATCTGAAATTTTCACAGCTCTTAGGTCTCTTCAGTACTCTGTGCACTGTATCTGGGCCCCTCACGTACGTATTATGTCAGTAGTCCGTGATGATTGCTTCTGTCCTAAACGTACACAGACCTCTCTCTTGTCTTTATTCCCTAAATAATACAACAAAGATTTATGTGGCATTAATGTTGAACTAGGTATTATAAGTAACCTAGAGACAGGAAAATATCAAATGCCAATAGTATGCCATATATATAAGGTATTGAGCATATGGAAATTTGAGTGCCTCAGAGGATCCAGAAACCAGTCTCCTATGGATTCTAACAGATGTTTTGACATCTGAACTTGCTGCTCCCAGTATTTCTTCTTACTTTTTAAATTGAATTTACTGGTACATTTTAAGTATATATTATGATCACATTGTTATCAAAGTGCATACATCCATAAGTGCTTACTATCTTAAATATATAAAGAACTTAAAAGCAAAAAATTATCTTATTAAAATTGAAAAAGCAAGTAAATATTTTCAAAAGAAGATATCTGAATTACTTTATCTTATTGCTGAGACAAAATATGCAACATCCAAAGTCAAAAGAGGATGGGCTTATTGTAGCTCACAATTTGAGTTCATAATGGCTGGCTCCAAGGCAGGATGGGAAGGCAGAGGGGCATCGCAGAGGAGAAACATTTCATGGCAGGAAGAAGGCAGCAAAACAGCGAAGTAACAAAACAGCAGTAGAATTAACAGCAATAAATAATTACACTACACTATTATTATTATTTTAAATTTATTGGTACATTTTAGGTATACAATATGATAACAATCTTCACTAGGTTCTTTACCTCTACATGACATACCATTTCTTATTTTTTCCCCATTCCCTTACCCTCCTCTCAACCCTTCCATCCCTCCCATTTACAAAGACTGTGTTTTTGTTTTTTCCTTCTTTTCTCATTTTTTTCCTTCCCTTCTTTCCTTTCCCCCAGAAAACACTGAAGGGACAGTAGCCCTTTTTCTGTCCCTTTTATTCTACCCATGTGCTATATGCACTCACATGCACGAGAGACTTTCCAGTATCCACACCCAGAATTATGCCCAACCCAACAGTGGACTAATTTAGTGATCACACACCATTCATCCCAGCATCACACATTCTAGATCCAGCTGCCTCTGAAAGTCCCACTTAACACAACAGGAGGTTTTAGAGGGACACCCAGACACAAGTCACAACAGAAGGCATACAAATAAGTATCAGATATATGAAAAATACTCAACATTCCTGCTCATGGTAACATGCAAGTTTAAATCACAAAGAGATATTAGTCCACACCTGTTAGGATAATTGTGATCAAAAAGTCTAATAAAAATAAGCATTGTTGAGGAAATGAAAAATAAAAAGTGGATCCTAACATATTGTTGATGAGAATATAAACTAGTAGAGGGCCAGTGATTTAGCTTTGTGGCACCTCACCTGCCTGGCAAGCACAAGGTCCTGAGTGTGATACCCAGCAGCAGGAGAGAAAGATAAAGAGAGAGAGAGAGAGAGTATATAAATCAGTATAGCCAAATGGAAAGTATGGAGCTTTTTCAAAAACTAAAACAGAATGACTATATGACCCTCTAATCTCCCTCCTGGGTATGTATTCAAAGGAAATTAAGTCATATGCCAAAGCTGCACTCCATGTTTATTGCAGCATTATCAAAATAATCAAGATAAACAAGCAACCCCAATGTCCAGCAATGGATAAATTGACACAGGATATGTGATATATAAAGAAAGGAATATTACTCATCCTTAAAAATTTTCTGTCATTTAAGAACATTATGCTAAGAGGACATTATTCTAAGAGAAATAAACCAGGCATACTAAGAAAAATTGCACATGATCTCATTCTTGTGTGAATCTTAAAAAGTTGAATTTAAAGAAGTAGAGCAAAAAGGAGTATTCATTCCTGTAGGGAAAATAAGTTCAAAAAACTATTGTGCATCATTGTGACCATCACTAATAAAAACATATTGAGTACTTGAAAATGCAAACAGACTGTAAGTATTCTCCTCACAAAATATATATACAATAGCTGGACGTGGTGGCTCACACCTGTCATCCCAGCACTCGGGAGGCAGAGGCAGGAGGATTGCTGAATTTAAGGCTTGCCTGGGCTACATAGTGAGCTCAGGGCCAGTCTGAACTAAAAGTGTGACCCTGTCTCAAAAAAAACCTAAAATATATATATATATATATACAATATATACATATATAAATGAGATAGTATATTACCTCGATGAGCCATTCCACAAGTCTATGCACATGCCAAAACATATACATATATGTTAAGTATATCTATATATCAAAATATCATGATGTACAGCTCAAACATGTACAAATTTTGTCTATTAAAAGAAAGAATGAAATGAAAGGAAGAAAGAAAGGAAGGAAAAAAGCAAGAAATCAAGAAAGCAAGAAAGAAAACACTGCTAAGACTTGTTCAGTATGTAGACCATTGAATTGATTCTACTAATAGTAGAATATGTGTAAAACTTACACATGCCCAATTGGACTCTTAATCTTTCACATTCTGTCTTTTTCTCTTTTCAAACAGATAGATGTACAGAATCCATGAGAAGACATTAAGGATCTAGAATATAGCAGAGGTCATTAAAGAGAAGAAAATAAGGGCC
>PVIC010005023.1:0-59730 GCA_004025085.1 Thryonomys swinderianus | reverse complement strand
AAAAAAAAAAAAAAAAAAAAAAGAATTGACAATAAATAAAGCCAGTTTTTCACTGACCACACAGAAAAGTGATATTTGGGAAGTACATGCAATGAGGAGAAGAGAGTAGTTGTACAGATAAAAGCTGTTCAGATTATGTATAAATGTAAGGTAAAAGTTTTCTGGCATTATTACCTTAATCTATGCCAGGTCCAATTCTGGATATTTTGCACGCATAGTACACATTTGTTACTACAACAGCTGATAAGAGTGCTCTTGTTATGCCAGTTCACAGATAAGAAAATAGGGGAAGAGATAGATAAGTGCCTAGTATAACCATACTAGACTCAAACTGCTCTAGAATGAATCAAATTCCAGGATCTTTCTATTAATCAAATTTACAATCAGGAGGACTCTAAAATCATACCAGATTTTTAAAATTCTTGACATATGCAGGTGCTGCAAAGATTTGCTTACCAGCATAATAATGTTATACTGAAGAAATAACTATCCCACAGGTTTCAAAGGGTGAGGTCAGCAGTATTTCCCCTAACAACTTAGGGGGAAAGAATAGTCTGTGTTCGCCTTTATGCACAGGAAATTTTTTTATCTTTAAATAGTTCTTCACTAAACGACTTTGTGAAGGGTCTTGCACAGGTTGTAGTGGTGTAGTTCAAACAAATACTAGATGCTTTCACATTTGTAACATTTAAAAATGGTTAAATTTATGATTTGAATAAACTTTAAATATGTTGAAATATGTAGCATGTGTCTTTAACTCAGATAAAGATTCTAATTGCACAAGTTTAAGTTTCATTCTAGTCCATTGTAATTTATTTGTTCAGAAAAACAAACATGAATTGCATTCTGCTCACCAGAATATTGTACAAGTTCATTGACCTTTAAACAGTGCAGAAGTATACTTGAGGCCAGTGTGATGGCATAGACCTACAGTCCCAGTACTCAAGAGGCTGAGGCAGGAGGACTGCTATAGTCCCGGGCCTGAGCTAGAGAGTGAGCCAAAACTACACAGCAAGACCATGTCTCAAAAAAAAAAAAAAAAAATAGAAGACCCTGTCGAAAGAAAGAAAGAAAGAAAGAAAGAGAGAGAGAGAGAGAGAGAGAAAGAAAGAAAGAAAGAAAGAAAGAAAGAAAGAAAGAAAGAAAGAAAGAAAGAAAGAAAGAAAGAAGGAAAGAAAGAAAGAAAGATGGAAAAAGCAATGTTAAAGAATATTTAAAAAGAAATACTTGAACTTCATTGGAGTCACACAAAGTTTACATAGCCCTCTTTAAATGTTAATTAGAGCCATAAAAGTTTTCTGTTTTCAAATGAATAAAATACGTATTTCACTTTTGTGTATGTAGCAAAATGCTTCAGTTTCTGGAAGGGTCTTCTTGAGAGACTGTTGAAGTTGATGGAAGGAGTGCAATGCTTGCTTTCCCTCCCCCCATCTAAAGAAGTTTTAAGATTGTTAGTGCAATGCATACAATCTGAATGGTCAGCACACTGGAAGTGTGCATACTGGCTCTTGTTATTGTCTTAAATAGTTAAAAACTTGAAACTATCATCTAGAATCAATCCCATCTCTTAAGTGTGTTACATCAAACCAAAGAAACCCCAGCCTTGTCCACATGCTGCTCCCACAGCCTGCCTCACAGTCCTTGCAGGATTAACTGTATTAACATTGTGATTTTTGTACAGTTTTACGTGATTTTTGCTAGTGAGGTTAAGCAGAATAACATTTATTTGAGCATCTCCTCCATTAAAATAAACTAATGAGTTTCCTTTCATTTTTAAAAGAAGAAACCTATTGTGTGGGTCTGGATTTAAATATTTGTGACTGTGTTATACTTAAGACCAGCATTGATCCTTTATATATGAAGATATTTTTCTTATTGTGTCATTACTGTTTCAAAAGAAAATGAACCTTTTATTTTTTTTAATTTTTTTAATTTTTTTGCTTTTTGAGACAGGGTCTCGCGTTGTAGTTCAGGCTGGCTCTGAGCTCACTATGGTGCCCAGGCAAGCCGCCGCGAACTCAGCAATCCTCCTGTCTCTGCCTCCTGAGTGCTGGGATTACAGGCGTGAGCCACCACGCCCGGCATTGTGGTATGTGGTGTTGATTGTTGGTGGGCATGAGTCACCATGCCCAGCATTGTATGTGGTTACTGGGATCCAACTTAGGACCTTGCGCTTGTGAGGCAGGCGCTGAAACCACTGAGCTAACCCTCCGGCCCAAATTAACCTTTTATTTTGCACTGACCCCATTAACTGTGGTGGTCCATAGACTTATGGAGAAAATAAATTTTTGTAATCACCTCTGATTGCTTTTGTATATCAAAGTTGATTACTTTTGAAATATTTGGATCGAGTTTCTAAGTTATTTTAGTGTTCTATATGTTCCTTGAAATTATTTTGAATCAGTAACCAGCATAGGGAGGCTTTGGTGGTACAATACAACTTGTAATGAGGAAAGAGCTACATGAGGCAGCTTCTCTTTCCCTTCTCCTTAATAATGTTTTGTTTTTGTTTTAAATTGAATTTGTTTTTGTTTTGTTTTGTTTTGTTTTGTTTTTGAGACAGGATCCCACTTTGTAGTTCAGGCTGGCCCTGAGCTCACTATGTAGCCCACGCAAGCCTCAAACTCAGCAATCCTCCTGCCTCTGCCTCTCGAGTGCTGGGATTACAGGCGTGAGCCACAACGCCCAGCACTGTGGTATGTGGTATTGATTGCTGGTGGGCGTGAGTCACCATGCCCAGCATTGTATGTGGTTACTGGGATCCAACTCAGGACGTTGTGCTTGCAAGGCAGCCACTGGAACCACTGAGCTAAGTCTCCGGCCCTTAAATTGAATTCTTTATTGATACATTTTACATACAGCTCACAATCACATTCAACATTGGGGAATTTGTACCAGTATACGATATAACTTCATTCTCATTTTTACCCATATCCCTACCCACCCACAACCCCTATCCCATATATATATATATATATATATATATATATATATGTTATTTCTTTTTCTTTCCAAATCATATTTACTCTTTCCCCTTATTATGTTCCCCTACCACATTCCCTGTGACTATTTCCAGTTTACAAAATCTATCACATATTCTAGAACTCATTTACATGTACAGGTTCTCATACCAGAGAAAAGATATGGTATTTACATATCTGGGATCTATTTATTTCAAGGTGTATCCATTTGCACATAAATGAATGAAACTTGTCATTCATGGTAGAGTAATACTCCATTTTATAGAAAAAATACTTCTTTTCCAGTCTCCAGTTGATGGGTATCTGGGTTGTCTCTAAGATTGGGCTATCACAAACAGAGCTGCTATGAGCATGGGTGTACATATGTTTTTACATATGATTCTTTTAATTCCTTTGAGTATATCATCCTACTAAAAAGCTTCTGCACAGCAAAAGAAATGACTGGCACCACTAAAGGCAAACAAAAACATGGGAATAAATCCTAACTAGCTGTTTGTCAGACAAAGGGCTAATATCTAGTATATATAAAGAACTTAAACATATCAGTCCCCCAAGTTCAAAGACCCAATTCAAAAAATGGGCATCTGAAATGAATAGATACTTCTCAGAGGCAGAAGTAAAAGTAGCCAAGAATCATATGAAGAAATGTTCAACATCACTGGTCATTCGAGTGATGCAGATGAAAACAACACTGAGATTTCATCTCACTCCACAAAGAATGGCTGCTATTGCAAAATCAACCAGCAAAAAATGCTGGTGAGGCTGTGGGGAGAAAGGAACCCTTCCCCACTCTTGGTGGGATTGTGGACTTGTATAACCGTTGTGGAGAACAGTGTGGAGATTCCTCAGAAAACTAGGATTAGAGGTCCCATTTGACCCTGCTATTCCCCTGCTAGGAATATACACAAAGGAATTAAAAGAATCATATTGTTTATGTTTTGATTTTTTAGACATGGTCTCACTTTGTAGTTCAGGCTGACCCTGAGCTCACTATGTAGCCCAGGCAAGCCTAGAATTCAACTTGCCTCTGCCGCCCAAGTGTTCGAATTATACGCCTGAGCCACCACACCCATTGTAGTATGTGGTCCTGATTGCTGGTGGATGTGAGTCTCCACAGCTGGTACTGTTGTATGTGGCTACCAGGATAAAACTAGAGACCTTAAGCATGCTAGGAAGGTGCTGGAACTACTTGGCTAAATCTCTGGCCCAATAACCTAGTTTTTAATTGTAGTAAAAATCAGAGATTACTTGAAATCCTTTTCAGTATCAACTAGGTCCTCCTTCTTTCTACATTTAATTACTGAGTAGTGTAAAGAAAGTATTGAAAACAGGAATTTTATATGGTATGTATGGCTATAGAATATTAAAAAATGAGAATAAAAATATGAGAAGTTTCATATTGGCCTGTAAGCTGTGGCTACAGAAACACTGTAATAGTTTGGACACCACTGTTATTATTTCTTAAAATCACTTACATAATAAAATATTAAAACCAATAAATACAAAAGGTGAAAAGAGAAGGAACATCTTAGGTAAGAAGTTCACATCACTTCTCCTTTTTTTAAATAAGTAATTCTTTAACAGTACCCTATGTACAGAAGACTTAGATATCATTTTAAAAGGTTTTGTAAGTAATGCTTCCCGCCTCATTAGGCCTATGAAAAATAACAATAATTTAAAGAGTACATTTGCAAACATAAACACTTGCTTGAGAATGATTATGACTAATAAACAACTCATTTACATTCAGTTTTGATTTATGTATAGTCTATCATTACTAGGTCTCTAGGTATAATGAAATTTAAATCATTAATTATAGTTTTAAAACTTAACAGTTAGAAAAATGGTAGTTTTAAATTAAGAAACATATTTAACATAGAAAATATATGCACTCCCAACATCAGGGAATACTTACAGATTCTCTGTGATGGTCTAAAATGATACTGTGATTCTCTGAGCCACAGTAATAAAAGTGGAAGGAAAAATACATAAAGAATACTTTTGGGTGATCTCCACCAAGATAAACTAGGGCACAACACACTGAATGAAACTGATATGAGTACCTCGCCCTGATGCCAGTTATTCAGTGTTTTGAAATAAAAATGACTCTCTTTAAACCTCAATTTATTGAACATGTAAGTGTAGAGAAACTCAAAGGTAAAGGCAGAGCACTGTGAACACATGCACTACCTGCTAGGGGAGGCTGAGTCACAGAAAAGCACACAGTGTGGGAACCACCCCGAAAGAGATGATGAAATGCTGGGAAAGGATCCTAGAAGATTGTGCCTGTTTGATGCTTTGATAGAAGAACCAAACAAGGATAAAAATGGGGACTCAAAGCTTATTCAGGGCTCTAAAGGAATAATAGGGTGGCTACAATCACATCCTGTCAGAAGAACTGCAAGAAAGTGTCAGCCTCCTGAAAGCCTGCCTAATTCTCTTTACCAAAATTGACTCATCAGCTTCTACACCTGAGCTTGCACACCCACCAGACACACTGGAGATTCTCAGCAAATTTGATCCCTTTTTTGCACCAATGACACATACACAAACTTTTGGTGGGAAGCTTTTCTACATTCCCTTTGGTTGGGGAGCCCCTGGACCAATCTGGTCTTGCTCAGAGTTACATCTCCCTTCCAGCTTGAATAAAATCTTCACTGAAGTCTTGCCTGTACATGTATTCCTCCAAGTATAGTCTTACTTCGTTCTGAAGCCAAGAGCCCAACTCCAACCTGGCAGAGGCAAGCAAAAGTACAGCGTAGGTGCAGGTTGGTTATACATGAGCAATGAATAAAGTTGTTGAAAAACCTACCTGCAAAAATTATGATCATATTGTTGAAACATGACCAATAGCTTTCTCTCATTTCGCAACTGTCTCTAGTTCTGATAGACCTCAAGGATCCTTTAGGTTTCATGATACTGATATGCCATCAGACTTGTCCCCATACAGCTATTAGTTTTCAACCTGGTGTTCTTTCCTTCTCCCTACTTACAAATCCAATACATAATTAAAATAAGCAAACTCCCAAATGTGCTGGCCATTTATCTGTGGTTGATCTTAAGGCAAAATGACAATGTAAATGATGTTTTAAGCTTAATATCGTATAAACAATCATGAATTAAATGCTCATTGGAGTTATAATCTCAGTACTATTAGAATTCAGGCAATTCATTTTACCTTGCTAACCATCAGCTTCTCTGGCTGTAAAGAAACCAACAAGTTTCTGGTTCTAACGGTTGCTGAGAAGATCCAAAATTTACTACATGCAAAGCATAACACATTACCTAGTATAGGAAATTTTCTCTAGTGTAATTTGCATTCATGAAAGAACAGATGAAGGGCAAAATATACTGAGAGAAAAGTTTCAGTATATCAGTCACCTCTAACTTTTAAAAAAGGAAACAAAAACTGTGACAAGCCAGCTTTATATTCACAGCTGTGTCTCTACAAGGTTCTGAATGAAAAGATCATGAGTGGCTTACATCTGTTTATGTTCCTGATATATTAATTTATATTTGCAAGGCAACCAGGACTACAAGGACCTCCTCATGTGCTAACAGAGAGGGACAGAGTTATCAGTACCCAGTTTGCTCAATGCTTTATTTTCCCTTTTTAAAAAGAATTATTTATTTATTCATTTATTTTTGAGACATGGTCTCATTTTATAGTTCATGCTGGTCCTGAACTCAATATATAGCCCAGGTTGGCCTTGAACTCACAGTAATCCTCCTGCCTCTTCCTCCAAAGGCAAAGTGTTGAGATTACAGGTGTGAGCCACTAAGCCTGGCATTGTTGTACGGGGTTACCAGAGATCAAACAGAGACCTTGGGGTTAAAAGCCAAATGCTGAAACCACTGAGCTAAATCCCCAGCCCTCTGGCCCTATTTTTTAAATAGATTTTATTGCTATATCTCATATAAACAATATTATCACAACTGACATTGAGAATATGTACCAGTACATGACACAACTTAATTATCATTTTTGCTTGATGCTTGTCACCTTGCCATCACCATTACTAGTCTCCATTCACTCTTAGAAATGTTTCCGCTGGTATGAAAAATTATGCCACCAGCCAAAGACCATCATCACCATCACCATCATCATCCACCTGCTGTAAATTGAAGAAAAAAATCATATGCTCCTTCTCATTGCAGCACTGGGTTGCACATAAAGTGTATGGGAAAGAAAGATTGTGTTGCTGTACTTAAAATTATCTATTCATTCTGATTACTGGCCCTTTATGTTTATCACCACAGAATTTCTCTTTGAGATAGCAGGTCATGTATCTGAAGAAGAGTGTTTTGTGCCTCAAGCACACTGGCTATGGATCATTAAATTAAAATGTAAATAAAAATGGAGAATTTGTCTGACAATAATATAACTGACTGAAGTAATATTATATGTTATAATAAAATCATCAGCGAGAGGTGCTACAGAACTGGCATTTACTCAAAGTTGAACATTAGTATGAGAGAAAAAGAACATGCACATGACTTGTTAAAAATTCCATTTCTATTTCTACAGTCTCACCAACAGTGCAGAAGGGTTCCTTCCTCCCCGCAGCCTCACCAGCATTTATTGCTGGTTGATTTTGCAATAGCGGCCATTCTTTGTGGAGTGAGATGAAATCTCAATGTTGTTTCCATCTGCAACTCTCGAATGACCGGTGATGTGGAACATTTCTTCATGTGCTTCTTGGTTGCTTTTACTTCTGCCTCTGAGAAGTGTCTAATCTTTTCAGATGCCCATTTTTGAACTGGGTCTTTAAAGTTGGGGGGACTGATTTATCTAAGTTCTTTACATATTCTATCTAGTAGCCCTTTGTCTGACAAACAGCTAGTAAAGATTTTTTTCCCATGTTTTTGGTTGTCTTTTAGTGGTGCCAGTCGTTTTCTTTTACTGTGCAGAAGCTTTTTAGTAGGATGAGATCCCATTTGTTGATTCTTTCTGCTAGTTCTTGTGCTATAGAGGTTTTGTTCATAAAGTCTCTGCCTAAGCCAATGTCTCCAAGAGTTCTGCCTGCCCTGTTTTGCAGCAGGTTTATTGTTTCTGTTTTATTTTTTTTTTTTTGAGACAGGGTCTTGCTTTGTAGTTCAGGCTGGCTCTGAGCTCACTATGTAGTCCAGACAAGCCTCAAACTCAGCAATCCTCCTGTCTCTGCCTCCCGAGTGCTGGGATTACAGGCGTGAGCCACCACGCCCACACTGTGCTATGTGGTACTGATGGCTGGTAGGCATGAGTCTCCACATCCAGCATTGTATGTGGTTACCAGGGATCGAACTTAGGACCTTGCATTTGCGAGGCAGGCGCCAGAACCACTGAGCTAACCCTCTAGCCCCTATTGTTTCTGTTTTAATGTTTAATTTTCTAATCCATTATGATTTTAGTTTAGTACACAGTGAAAGAGAGAGGTCTAGCTTTACATTTTGGCAGGTTAAAGCCCAGTTTTTCCAACATCATTTGTTAAAGAGGTTGTCTTTCCTCCATTGAGGATGTTTGGCTTCTCTGTCAAAGATAAGGTGGCTTAGTGTATCTGGAGTTGTTTCTGGATCTTCTAATCTATTCCACTGGTCCTCGGGTCTGTTACTTTGCAGGACCATGCAGTTTTTATCACTGTTTTTATCACAGTTTTAAGTTGGGCTAGGAATATACTTGAAGGAATTAAAAGAATCATATTGTAAAGACATATGTACACCCATGTTCATAGCTGCTCAGTTTGTGATAGCCCAGTCTTGGAAACAACCCAGATATCTATCAACTGGAGACTAGATAAAGAAGATGTGGGGTTTTGTAAAATAAAATAGAGTATTACTATGCAATAAAGGATGACAAGATTCATTAATTTATGTGCAAATGGATACACCTGGAGGACACACTAATAAGTAAAATAAATAGATCACAGATATGCAACTACCAGATTTTTTCTTTGGTATGAGTACCTGTGGATGTGAATGAGTTCTAGAATGTATGAGTTTTTATAAAATAGGAAATACCCAAAGGGAATTTAATGTGGGAACATAATGAGGGGAAGGAATAAATATGATTCTGAAAGAAAATAAAAGAACATGTATATAGGGTCTATGGAGGTATGGGTAGGTAGGGATGTGGGTAAAAATGACAATTAACTTGTGTCATTTACTGGTACAAATACCCCAATGTTGTGTGTGATTATGAGCTGTATGTAAAAATGTAGCAATAAAGAATTCAATTAAAGAAAAAAGAAAAGTAGCCAAGGCAAATGTTTTACTTAAAACAGAAATATATATGTAATGCATTTTTTTCTGAAACCTTAAGTAATTTATTAGGATATGTCAGTCCTTTAAGAAATAAACATAATTTTCTAGAATAAAAAGTGGAGTATTATTCTGCTGAATGATAAGTTTCTTACATTTATGTGCAGATGATACACCTTGAGGACACACTAATAAGTGAAATAAATAGATCATAGATTTGTAAATACCGTATCTTTTCTCTAGTATGAGAACCTGTAGACGTAAATGAGTTCTAGAATGTAGGATAGATTTTGTAAAATAGAAAATATTCAAAGGGAATGTGGTAGAGGAACATAGTGAGGGGAAAGAATAAATATGACTTGGAAAGAAAAATATATAACATGTATATAGGGGATGGAGGGTTGTGGGGTGGGTAGGGATATTGGTAAAAGTGAGGATGAACTTGTGTCATATATTGGTACAAATTCTCCAGTGTTGAGTGTGATTGTGAGCTGTATGTAAAATGTACCAATAAAGAATTCAATTAAAAAACTCCATTTCTAAACCTGCTATAGATAAAGATGACAGTATGATGTTGGGCAGCCCAACTTTGACCTTTAAATCTCCTTAAAATATAGTGTCTTTATCGATTCATTATCCAAAAGACAGAATTGTCTTTGTAATTTGTCACAATCCTTGCTGAATGTCAGAGTTGATCTCCTTTTCATAAATGGGGAAAACAGGGATTGACTTCCACCCAATCTCTCAGTTAAATCTAGAGAGATATTTACAGTAACTAAGTTCTCTCAGGGAAGTATTTACCACAAACAGTGCTGACATCAGTGATAAATATTTATCAGGTGTCTCGTATTATATGTATGTGACTCGGGTGCTGTCTGTGAGAGTGAAATGCAGACACATGCACTATTAAACCTCTCCAGTAGAGCAGACATGAAATCAGATGTGTGTGTGTGTGTGTGTGTGTATATGTGTGTGTGTGTGTGAGAGAGAGAGAGAGAGAGAGAGAGATGGAGGGAGGGAGGGAGGGATGGAGGGAGGGAGAGAGGGAGAGAGGTACAGATAGATAAATAGATGATAATTAAATTTTTCCATAGTTTTATAAGGGTTCAGAAATTATAATGTAAAGTCTGTACTTATTATCCAAAGGTCATTAATTATTATCTTTCCTTGATTAAGGAGAAGTGGAGGTTTAAATAATGAGAAACACAGTGCCTTAGAACATGACTAAGATGTTACTACACAGTACTTCCTCCTTATCAGTTTGGTGTTCCCTGTGTAGGACACATACATCAAAAGCAGCCCTCCTTCCCTGCCCCAGAATTTCCTTTTAGCCAAACCTTGAAATGGTTCAAAATGAACAGAGCTAATGAAGCTATCTATAAGTGGATGAAATTAACTAAAATTGAAAAGCTTTTCTGTTAAACTTCCCAGGAATGCTGAAAATAGGCTCCAGGATATCCATATATTTCTTTCATTTTGAAATGTTTCCCGAAAAAATGTATTCTGTATTCTTAAAGTTACATAATCATCATTCATTTTACAACAGAAACTAGATTCATGGAAGTGGCAACTGAGAAGACCCTCGAGGCTCTGATTTCTAATCCTAGTTCATTACTAAATTGCTATATAACCTTGGGCAAAGAACTTAACCTTTCAGAGCTTCAATTTTCGTACTTGTCCTATGTGGATAATAATGCCTAGCCAATTCACAGGACAGCTGTTAGGAATGCCTAATTAAATGGGATTTAAAGTGTCTTGCAAATATATAAAACCAACCAGTGAATTTAAAATTTCTTTTTGGAAACCCTAACACAGATTTCAAAGGAAGCAAGCCACATTTATTTCTGCATAAACTATCCAGGATAAAAGTAAGATAAATGAACATTTCTTCTTTATGGTAGGCAACATAGTCTAACATACTGTGCAATAATTTTAAATTTCTAGGATTCTCTCCAGTTTCTTCTAATTCTGCTCACCACCACAACTGCTATTGAAACATCACTAATTTAAAGAGTGAGTTTTATCTATTACCAATCATCTTTCAATCAGAATTTTCCTCTAATTTGCTTATATCACCACAGAAGTCACTCAGACTCAGTCTCACTATCTACTCAGCCCACTGTGGTCTTCAACCTGGAACTGTATCAAAATCTCAAGGGAGACTTTCAAGTATTTAGTGCCTCCCCCACCCTGAACCAATTAAATTAGAATTTGTAGTAGGTGTGTCTCAAGTATAGGTATGCTTTCAAACCTCCTCAACAACAGAATCACTGATTTACCACCTTAAAGCTGACTCTCACTCACCAAATATATAAAACAGGGAGAAAAAAAAAAACATGCAGTATGCTTAATTATGCCAGAAAAAAGAAATGAATACCAGCTTAGTTACTATTGCTTTCAATACTTTTTTTTTTTTTAATGTAGCCTGCCTTCAGCTAACTGCACCATAACAGATACTGGGTATACTGTGTGTACTACAAATAAGTAGAGCTACGATTGCTATTTTTTTTTTTGAGACAGGGTCTTGCTTTGTAGTTCAGGCTGGCCCTGAGCTCACTATGTAGCCCAGGCAAGCCTCGAACTCAGCAATGTTGTCTCTGCCTCCCAAGTGCCAGAATTACAGGCATGAGCCATCACGCCCTACACTGTGGTGTGTGGTATTGATTGCTGGTGGTCGTGAGTCACCACGCCCAGCATTGTATGTGGTCACTGGGACCAAACTCAGGACCTTGCACTTGCGAGGCAGGCGCTGGAACCACTGAGCTAAATCTCCAGCCCAGGCTACGATTGCTATTTATTACAATAAGTTGTACTTACTTTTTTTTTTCTTGCCAATCATACTGACATGACAGTGATTCACCCTGCCCATTTGCATCTAGTGGATAAAATTCTACTGGGTGCCCACTGAAAAACTTCCTAATGTATTAACTCCATCACCATACAGAATGAAATACACTGAAAGATCACAATGCACTTATATGTAGACAAGTTTTAGGTGGCACAAATGTCATCTAAGATAAAAGCTGAAGATGTTGCATTATCAAGTGTGAATGCTAACTATGTATTGGGAAAATCTTTAAAATAACTCATGTCACCCTGTTCAATTATTTGTGCTTTATGTACTTAAGGGTATATAATAATGCTCTTCACACCTGGTACTTTGACAGCTTAAAGACAGAATGGCTTCCAAATCGTCACAGTGTAGATCTAAAATGTCCCCTCAGAGCCTCGTGTCTTCAGATGACTGGAGGATGGAGGTACTAACTCCTCTGTGGGTTTATCCACTGGTGAATTCAGCCACTTTCTGTGCCACTAGGAGATGAGGTCTTGGTTACTAGCAAGTCACTGGGTTTATAATACAGAAGGGCATATTCTTGTCTCCAGATGGCTCATTCTTCCCTGCTCCAGTTGTCATGAGATCAGCAGCTGCCCTCTGCCAGACTTCTCACCATGTCACTTTCGTTGCAGCCAGCTAAGTTTGGACTAGACTTACTGGAAACCATGAGCCAAAATAAAACTCTACTCCTTTAAACTGTGTGGCAACCTGATCACTCAGAATGCATAATTCCCTATGTTCATGCTAACTAGAAAAAGTGTGTTATTATATTACAAATGCCCTACTCAAAAGTTTCTGGAATTACATTATTCATTTTATTCATCTTAATGTAACTAACAGTTGACATAAAACTTGGTAAACTCATATAGTAATTACCATGAAAAGGTGTACTGAATTAATGATACACCATATGTTATTCACTCAAAAGATTTAGGCACTATCTGTGTAACACATGTCACAGCTTACACTCTATTTGAAATAACAGCTAGTGATATGAGTAAATACTATAGATATTTTCCATTTTATGATGGAATTGCCTCCTGATAAAACCATTCTAAATTGAAAAGATCTAAATCAAAATTCATTTAGTGCACCTCATTACAAAATATCAGAGCTTAACAACACAGTACATTGCCAGGTTTCAGTTGTTTACCCACAAGATCACAAAGCCAACCGACAGGGAGCTGGGGCTGCTACTGGCCACAATATGAGAGAGGATCACATCAAGGAAAATGTTTGAAATTCAGTTTTTGATGGGTAATTATAATGAATGATACTATTTTCCCATCATTGCAAAGTCCAAAAAAAGAATCTTAAATATAAATATTGTAAAGCAAGGGTCATCTCTATTAAGGAAGAGAACAGAGAAGGCCTGGGATTTAGCTCAGTGGTGCCACCACCTGCCCTGCAAGGGCAAGGTCATAAATTCAATCCCCAGTACTACAAAATTAATTAATTAGCTAATTAATTAATTAATTAAATGTTTAAAAAGAAAGGTGAAAGGGCAGATGGGAAAAGTAAAGAAGGAAAAAATCTGATGGTATAAAAGGAAATAAATCTTATATATGGGGGTGGGGGTGGTAGGGAGGGCGGGGAAAGGAAAAATGAGAATCAATATGTCATGTTCAAGTACAAGTTCTCCATGTGGAATATGATCATAAGGTATGTATAAAGTGTAATAAGAAAATCAATATAAAAACAAAATATGAATTTTACAAAGAGGATAAGTGCTGTAAAACAAGGTAATCAGAGAAAGGCTCTTTGAGCTGATGACATTTCAAAAAGAGTCAATCAAAAGGCTCTGGTGCAAAGGGCTGAAAGCAGAGCTTCACTTACTTTTTTTATTATTTGAGTGAAGAAATAACCTTTTTTATTACCATCACATTTTTCATCTCTCTCTCTCTATATTTTTTTTTTGAGACAGGGTCTCACTTTGTAGTTCAAGCTGGCCCTGAGTTCACTATGTAGCCCAGGCAAGCCTTGAACTCAGCAATCCTCCTGCCTCTGCCTCCCAAGCGCTGGGATTGCAGGGGTGAGCCACCACGCCCAGCATTGTGGTATGTGGTAATGATTGCTGGTGGTCATGAGTCACCCCGCTCGGTATTGTTGTATGTGGTTACCAGGGATCCAGGGAACCAGGGTCCTTGTACTTCCTAGGAAAGTGCTGGAAACATTGAGCTAAATCTCTGGCCTTAAAGTAACCTTGTTCTTCAGGTGATTCATCTCTTAGAGTGAACAGACATCATTCCAGGCTTCATGGCCTTTTTAAAATTTTCATGAGTAAGCTTCCTATTTTTAAAACAATGAATTTGTTAATTTGAAAATAGTGATGTGACAATGGCATTTCGTTAAGTTGCTCATATCCTCTAGGACCTCACATGCTGTGAAGACGGGTGGTACGTTCCATTTCCATTCAACAGTCTGAGCACAGAGGAGTGGAAGGATTCTCACCCTTACACACATAGTAGCATGTCAATGAAACAAACTGCTTGTTTGCCACCTCCAAAACAAGAGCATTGTTTCATCTTTTATAGCTAAATGGAAATACTATTCCCAATTAAGGATGAAGATTCTTGATTAATATTCATACATCAGTTATTATTGGATATCTATCAGCAATATTGTTGACAGTTCTAAGGCAAAGAAGCATCTAGTAAAGACAGACCAAGGTTGGTCAGAGAAAGGACTGGCATAGCATAGGGAGGTGAAGTACAGAGTGAAAGATGTTCTGGGGTTTTGCAAAGCTGCAAAGCACCAGACAACAAGGCTGAGGCCTTCTTTGGGCTCCTTGAATATGCAGGAAGACCCACTTCCTTAGCCCTTCTATTTCTGTTACACAGAACAATTATTGCTAAGCTGCCTCTTCACATGGGATAAGAAAATCCTATTAAGATATTACAGATGCCACAAAGTCACATGTTATGTCTGTGTTATAAATAAGTGAATGGAGTCTTAGAGACATTAAATTTCAAAGCACAAGTGATCAGTGGCACCACTCAGACTATACCATAAGTCTGTTAGATTTTACATGCAAAAGCCAAACATTTTTAAAAATGAACAAATTAGAGTGGAATCCAGTATAATTCAGTGCTAAGATGAACAAAAGCAAATATCAATTTAATAGGTCTGTGGTCATTTAACTAAGGGAGAAGATATTATTAGCTCAAGTTAGAAAGACACACTTCCAGTAGAACTTATCTCCATGTTCATGTGATCTTCTGTTTTGCTTCCTACCCATAAGATCTCAGCGTAAACTTAGAGTAAGCATGTGGTTACCAGGAAATAAAATCTAACATGGAAATATCTACAATGACAGTCTATCATTGCTATTATACTTACTTTTAGATATTTTATTTCTTATCATTGAAATCTTGTCATTCAGATATTCTATCTGAACCATCCATACATGGCAGTTTAACTTTGAAGTAACTTGAAGATAATGTCAGAATATCTGGTGCCAATTATTCTATTATGCAGGATCAAAATTGTTTATCTACAGTCCTAACTATGGGCAATTTACTTCATTCAGAGCTTGACTTTATTGTTTTTTTATTTATATTATCATATAAAATTATTCACTATTCTTTTTTTTTTGAGACAGGGTCTCACTTTGTAGTTCAGCCTGACCCTGAGCTCACTAGGTAGCCCAGGCAAGCCTTGAACTCAGCAGTCCTCCTGCCTCTGCTTCCCAAGTGCTGGGATTACATGATGTGATGAGCCATCATATCCAGCAATTATTTGCTATTCTTATATAACCTGTAGTTTCAGACTGACATATTAAGATCCCAATGTGTAACTCCACCTCTAACTCTAGGATTTGTTATAGTAATGAAAATTAAACAGCTTATAAATCTATATCATATTACCTAATCCAGTAAGTCAAAAACCTCTCAAAAACACACTATAATTTAGAATATTACAGTGGGACCAAAGCCAAGGAAGGAAGAGATGTTAATTTATTCTTTTCAATTGCAAAAGATTATTATATGAATTTAAAGTGTAACATCCTGGCTAAGTCAAAACTAATTTATTCTGTTTCTTCATAGGAAGTACATTTCAAGTCTAAAAATAAACTCCTAATTAAATTGGATACCTTGGTTTCTGAAAGGAGCTAATAAACCTCTCTAAACAAGTAGGGATCATATTGTATTGTGCAAAGAGAATTCTAGAGAAGTAAGAATGAAACCAGGCAGAAGCAAAAGCATTTTAAAAATGGTTTTACAACCAAAGAAAGAGTTTTGCCACCAATGCTGACAATCAATCATTTTGAATATCTATGCATGTCATATGATTTACTTGTGGTAATGCAACTTGGCTGCTGAGTGAAAAAAATTAATAGCACTTTAAAGCAAGCAGAGGAACTATAACATTGACTTTCATATATAAAGAACAGAATTCTCTGCATTATTTCTCTATGTAGTTTGTTTTTAAATTTATTTGGTTTTATTTTGCATGCTGGTTTATGTTATAAGACAACACTGCATATGATACACCACTAATAGAAATCAAAGCCAAGGCATTTCATAAGAATCCAAGTACATAGAGACCACATATTTTATTTATTTGAAGGAAAATTTCTGCTCTAGATCATCCTCAGAGAGTGTATTCTTTTTCTCCTTCCAGTTTCTATCCACACAAAGATATTATTCTCAGCATTTATAATTCTGAAGATTCATTTTCCTTCTTATATTTCATGTAACTGACAAAACTGCTGTTCCCAAGCCAAAGCTCTGAAGTGAAAGGTGGGAGGGTTTTCCTTTGAGAACATGCTACTCTTTCCCCAGGAAGAGTAGTGGAGGCACAAAGGACGATGGATTCCTTCCGAAGTTGAACTTGAGACCACACATGGCCCCATCTAAGGGCTGCTGCAGGATCACCGTCTGCTTCCTGAGGGCAGGAAGTTTGTAGTTCAGCCTCCCTTGCCAAGTAGGTCTCCACTTTGAGACTGTTCCATGAGGCAGATGATGTGGGACAAAACTTGGACACTAATTTCTTTTTCTTAGTAAATTGAATAAAACACTTCAGTAGAAGTTTCTATTTATCGTGGGTACTGAAGGCAATTTTTTAAATTGATTCTTTATCAGTATATTTTATACATAGTTCACAATCACACTCAACATTGGGGAATTTGTACCAGTACATGACAGAAGTTAATTATCATTTTTACCCATATCCCACCCACCCACAACCCCCACCCCTTATATACATGCTACTTCTTTTTCTTTCCAAATTAAATTTATTCTTTCCCCTCATTACATTCCCCTACCACATTACTTTTGAATATTTTCTACTTTACAAAATCTATCATGTATTCTAGGACTCATTTACACCTATAGGTTCTCATACCAGAGAAAAGGTACAGTATTTACATATCTGTGATCTATTTACTTCACTTATTAGTGTGTCCTCAAGGTGTGTCCATTTGCACATAAATGAATGAAACTTATCATTCTTTATAGCAGAGTAATACTCTGTTATGTATGTATGTATGTATGTATGTATGTATGTATGTACGTGTATACACACACACACATCTTTATTCAGTCTCCAGCTGAGTTGTGGGACAAACAGGGATTCTGATACTGTGTTCTTGATGGTTCTGAGAGTGCAGAGAAGCAGAGCAGAAGAACCACATTGGATCTAGGATGAAGAGAGGGACTTTGGTTTCTTTTTGCATTTCTGTTTTCCCTAATGGGCAAGTGGATTTTCTACTCTTGCTTTGAGACAGCTATGAGAATTGATATAACTTTCCACCAAGCTTACTGTACCTAATGTATCATAAAGTCTTGGCTTCCCAAAAGCCAACATAGATTTTATTAGGACAATTATAATAAGGACTAGTCACATGTATCTTACTGACTAATTTTTAAGCTGAATATCTCCACAGAGTGGTATTCAAATTTCAGTGAGAGTCACTAGGGAATTCTGTTTAAAATGCAGATTTGGGGGATCCAGTTTCCCACCTCAAAGTGAGATTCTCTTAAGGTTCTATAAGCACCCCACTTAGATCTGAGCTGGACCACCACGGACCACATTTTTAGAAGCCTATTCTAGTTAGTCTGTCTTACCTTGGTCAAGATTGCTAAAGAATGTTAATGACCATAATTTTTTCATTTCAATCTTCCAGTCTTGAAATTTATCAAAAAGAAGCATTATATTGGGCCGGAGGATTAGCTCAGTGGTTCCGGCGCCTGCCTTGCAAGTGCAAGGTCCTGAGTTCGATCCCCGGTAACCACATACAATGCTGGGCGTGGTGACTTACGCCCACCAGCAATCAATACCACATGCCACAGTATGGTGGCTCACGCCTGCAATCCCAGCACTCGGAAGGCAGAGACAGGAGGATTGCTGAGTTTGAGGCTTGCCTGGGCTACATAGTGAGCTCAGGGCCAGCCTGAACTACTAAGCGAGACCCTGTCTCAAAAAAAAAAAAAAAAAAAGAAGCATTATTAAACCTTGGATTAAATTTCCAAGGCCATATTATTGGTAACAGTAACTTTTTCTTCTCCTGACTTCTGGTGAAATGTTAAATTTCAAAGGGACAGGTTTTAAAGAATGTGGAACTGACTAGGTTCTGCTTCCAAGATAAGCAGCTTCATCAAAGACAGTAATTGGCAAACATGATAGAAGAATGAATTAATGGGTAAAGAAAAACTTTAAAAGGATGTATTAGGTTTTTCTTTCTCTCATATTTGCCCAGGAAAGCAAACATAAATCTGATTCTGGCATCACGGCAAATGTTACTGCAAATTATTCTGGGGAAACTTAGTTCTACAGATTAACTTTTAGCATTTTGTTAGACTTGCTTCAGTAGGTTGTTTTTATTGGTATTCTTTATGTATCATGCACGCATTTACTGACTTTCATTCTCAAAGGTTTATTATGAGCTACTTTGGAAAAAAACTGGAAAAGTCAGGGTTTCAGAGTTTAAGGACTTCACATTCTTCAAAGGGTCAAAAATAATCTTAGAATGTAAAGAATCCAGACAGAATTTGAGATTTCTGAAGAGAAAAGTGGTCAATTTCAGCAGAAGGATTAGGACAAGCTTTGTGGAGGAGACAAGAAAGAGTTTACACACCTTGAGATTTGTTCAAATGGTAGAGATAAGGAGAAAAACATTCTAAACCGATGAAAAATCTGATTTTTGTCAACTTCTATCATAGCAATCTAGAACTATACATACGGAATGTTGTACCTGCATGTTAATTTAGGTAGTTTATGTGTTTAATCTTCTGCCAACCAACTGAACTCACCACACTGCTGGGACTTATGTCAGTTTCATTCCACGCTGATACATCCAGGTGCCCAGAGCCAGGAACCCACTGATGGCTCATCAAGTACTTATCTCTGTACAAATGGTTAGAAGCTTAAGCTTCCATAGGATTTTGATATCTCTTACTTTAACAGTCTTCAGCTCTATCTTTGGCCTCTATTTCCTCATGTAAAATGAAGTAATAATAGTTTCTTCTATATAATGTTGAGGTATGAATTAAACTGAATAGTCAGAATACTGAAAGTTACACCTTTGAAGTATATCATTATTATATAGTCAGAGTATGTTAACTAACCTGTTAGATATCCTACTATATATATATATATACATATATAAATATATATCAAAAGATCATCTTATACCCATGAACATATACAATAATTGTCATACAAAATAAAATTTTAAAATATATACAATTATAAAAATAAATAGACAAAATTATAGCTATTATAATTTTTTTTTTGAGACAGGGTCTCACTTTGTAGTTCAGGCTGGCCCTGAGCTCACTATGCAGCCCAGGCAAGCCTGGAACTCAGCAATCCTCCTGTCTCTGCCTCCTGAGTGCTGGGATTATAGGCGTGCGCCACCACGTCTGGCAGCTATTATAAATTTGATAAGAGGCACTGAGATAAAGTGAAGTTCTGTTGCTTCCTTTTATTTCTTTTTAGTGACAAGAGCACAGCGGCACCAAGCAAGATGATATAACAAGCTGAACCACAGGCTTTCTTATTTTTTCTCTCCTTTGCATTCTGTGTCCACAAGTTCTCCCCACCTGCTGCCTTACATATGGAAAAAAACTAATAGAACATGTGCCCTGTGTTCACACCAACCTGACAGTCCATGAACAGCATATGCAATCAAAGTACAAAGCTGCTGGTCTTCTGTACAAGTACAAAGTCCATAAATACTGGGCTTTAAATTTTTGACTTGTTAATAGATAAGTAAGATGATCTGTGTCTATTGATGTAGAAAATATTTAGACTTGGGATGAAAATAGACAAGATCTAGAATCTAAAATGCCTGAATTCAAATTCTCCTCTTTTTTGAACATGCTCACCAACCAAAGAATAGTTCCTCACCTGGGGCCATTGTAGGAGATAAAAAACCCACCTGATGATACTATAGACTGTACATGTTACTCAATGCACATCAACCTTTGCTCCCAAAAGCAGAGGAAGAAAATGAATGGGAGAACAGAGTAAGGACTAATACCCCTCACCTTGATAAATATTACTTGGATTCACCTTTGCTTAGAAGGGGAACTGTAAGTCACACTAATTAAGTGTACTGAACTCTGAGCAGAATTTCTTGTTCTAGTCTGAGGTTTCTGCTTGTCTGGATATGATACTCATAAGACTCTGAAGAAATGTTCTTAAAAACATTTTTTGGCCAGAGATTTATCTCAGTGGTTCTAGTGCCTGTCTCACAAGCACAAGGACCTGAGTTAGATCCCGATAACCACATACAATGCCTGGGCATGGTGACTCACGCCCACCAGCAATCAATACCACATACCACAGTGCCAGGCATGGTGGCTTACACCTGTAATCCCAGCACTCTGGAGGCAGAGGCAGGAGAATTGCTGAGTTCGAGGCTTGCCTAGGCTACATAGTGAGCTGAGGGCCAGCCTACAAAGCAAGACCCTGTCTCAAAAAAAAAAAAAAAAGTTTTTAAACAAATCTGAAAATATAAAAACTGCAATAAATAACAATAGAGGGTGCCATTATTTAAGGCAAAACACATGGGAGAAAAAGAGTTAAAATACTTTTCTCAAAAAATTTTATTCATTAATTCTTTCTTATGAATTTGAAGCATTTTTTTCTAGATTTTAGCAGCAGGACTCCACAATTTGGCAGGAATATGATTGAGAACTGTAATCTCTACAGCCCAAGGTTTTGTCATTCCTTCTACTGAATTATCATGAATATTTATTGAGCACTAGAACCATGTTGTGATCTATGGGCTTTAAATTACAGAGTAAAATGAGCAGTTCACACCCAGTGGCACCTGTAAAAACAATGGTACCTGCACTCTGAATATCAGGGCTGGATTTGGTAGCACAGATATAGCTGCACATCTTATTTAGTTTCTTGAAACTCATTGGAAAATATAACAATATCCAAAATTTATTGAGAGTTAGGTTCAATAGCTTTATCCAGGAGGAAAAAGATGCCTGATGTCTTTCAACATTTATTTTAGGGTTTTGGTTCTAGGCTTATAACCTCAATTACCTAAACCCAATGGATTCTTCATTCTTTGGAATAAATTAGCATCCTATTTTCTATTTCCCTGGGACAAAGGTAAGACAGCTCTGTGAAGATGTGGGAGATCACATGTACTTGAAAGGGGAAGTAAGAGAGGCTGACACTTGTCTGCATTGAATGGGTAACATGTTAAAGCCCCATCTGCGTCTTTTTTTAAATCCCTTTGATGTTTGGAATGATTGATCCATAATGGTCTAGATCTGCTAAACAAATTTGTTAACACTATATTTTCCTCGAATGGAAGCAAAACTTGAAGAGTTAAGAATGATCAGGGAGGGCCGGAGATTTAGCTCAGTGGTTCCAGTGCCTGCCTTGCAAGTGCAAGGCCCTGAGTTGGATCCTGGTAACCACATACAATGCTGGGCGTGGTGATTCACTCCCACCAGCCATCAATATCACATACTACAGCGCTGGGCGTGGTGGCTCATGCCTGTAATCCCTGCCCTCGGGAGGCAGAGGCAGAAGAATTGCTGAGGTCCAGGTTTGCCTGGGCTACATAGTGAGTTGAGGGCCAGCCTGAACTACAAAGTGAGACTCTGTCTCAAAAAAAAAAAAAAAAAGAGTGATCAGGGAAAAGATATGAAATGTATTTATGTATTCATTCAACAGCTCTTACCAAACCCCATGACCCTATGACAGACACCTGTGGAAATGAAGATTCCTTATCTCTGGAGTTTACAAGTCTACCCAGAAAAAATACATATAAAATTGATAATTATAATATTAACATATGGCAAAATACTACATAATAATCATACAACAAAGTTTCCTGACCCTATGGAACTTTGTCATCAACACCATCATTTAATAATAAAGAAGATGATGACAGCACATACCTATGAATTTTGTGTAGTATTATACATTCTATTTTTCCTTACATCAACTGAAGTAGGTACTAATCTCTCATTTTGGGAAAGAGGAAATTTAAACAGAGTTTCAAGTGACAAAGGAAAGATTTGAATCCAGCTAGTCTAACCTCAACAATCCATGTTCTCAACTGCTAGGTTGTACTACCTGAACGTGAAAAAGAAAAATAAAAAATCATTACCTGTCTTTGATGCTGGGAATTCAGGGCATAAATCCAGGAGGGCTGACCCAGGAGGAAGCAAATATGACCAAATGAGGTTTCCTAGTGACCACCCAGCAGCTGTCTGGCTCTTGCTTTCTTGTCACCATGACGATGCTATAGAGCTCATTGCTTAGAGATGAAAGTTAATGGAGCTAGTTCTCTTAGCTATTAATTAATAGCACTAATCTATAATTAATTATTGCCACTCCAGGTTCTAGAAATTTATAGAAAGTTATTTTGAACATGTTAGACTTTATTTTCAAAGCTGAAAAATTTACCTGATAAATATACCTATTATCTATGAAAATAAATATATCTGGGATTGTTTTGATTAGCCCATTGGAGTAAGAGAGATAAATGGGTAATATAAACAAAATAAGAATGCCCATGATCTGATAAATGTGCTATGCTATTAACACTACATGGAGTACATTATTTTATTTGATACTTTATTTTTAATACTGCATCAAGTGATGTATACGTTTGAAATTTTATATATCAATGAATATTGAACTCATATAAAGTGAGCCCTTTAAAAGATTTATTGACAGAAATCTAGAAAAAAAGCAGTATTGATTTACAACTTACAAGTAAAATTTGGAAATATGATAGTGACATCAGTGTGTAAGATATTTAATTTGCAATACTACCCTAGAACAATTACCTATGATCTCCCACAGTATTTTAAAAGGGATAAGATGTGATACTCTAAAATATTTAGTTCTAAATGAGTGTTTCTCATTTTACCACTTATAAGAGTCACCTATGAAGAGTTTTCATATTGCAGATGTCCTTTCAACCCGAAGAGAATCTGCCTGAGGTTAGATGGGTTGATCCTCAGACATCTGTGCACTGAGTAAAACTCTATGGGGCTGAGAAATACTGCAATAAGAAAGCTGTTGCTATGATTAAGAAAACAACATTGGATCCTTCAGGCAGGCATTTGTTTTATAGGCTGTAGAAAGAACATGAGAAAAAAGGAAAAAAAAAGTCCAAAAACACGGTTCTTAAGCACTCAATTAATTTGCAAAGGGTACTTAAAAAGTAGAGAGGCTACAACAGAACCAAAGCTTGACAGACATAGGTTTGCTTAGGAGGATGTATGACTATTGTTAATCCTTTAAGGAAGGAGTCAGATAATGAGGAATAAGAAGAAAAGAAACTTAGCTTGACTTCTAGCCAGAGACTGTTCATGGCTTGAGAATGCCTTTAAGTCTTAAGGATTTAGCTCATAAACCCAGCTAGGACCTGCTACAGTTCATCCATTGCCAAAACAGAAATCACTGCGGATAAGCTAGGTCCTCCAGAACCACCCAGGCTTTCTAAGAGGTTTAGAGTGGATTTGGTTGTATCGCTTCTCAGCCTTTTGGCTAAGATCAAGTGTAGAATGGATTTGGTTTAGTCTTCACACTATTCAGTATTTCAGGGAAAGCCAGACCAGTACGGATGCCCCAGAGGGCACAGAAAGGATCTGCAAAAGTAGCTGAAAATCATGTCAGCTTCATACAGGAATAGCTGTGATCACTTATAGAAACAGGCCTGGAGTCTCCTCTTCCAGGTGGTGGTCAATGTACTCTCCTCACAGGCAGGTGTAATTATTAACCTTATTTTATAAGTGAGGAAACTGAGGCAGGGAGAGATTAATAACATATTTGTGACATACTTCAGGCACGTGGGTACACAACATCTATTTTCTATAGCTAGGAACTGAAAGAGGAGCCATGTGCCTAAGGGTAACTCAGAACTTGCTAGTAGATCTGAGTCATTGTCCCCTAGAGTGAGGGAGAACGGGTGATTATTCAGAGGCTATGGCCTCTTAGAACTGCAAATTTCAGGCACTTATCTCATATTTGCTGAGTTATAATTTCTAACCATAGAACTAGAAATATGCATTTTAATAACAATTCTAGGTGATTCAGATGCAAGAAAGTTGAACAATCACTGATTTGGAAGTACCTTTTCCTGGAGAATTCTTCCCCTCTGGTAGTATTCCTTAATTAACCCCTGCTTATTTAATGATATCTTGGTCCCAGGGTATGGACTAAATACAGGGTAAACAGGACTGAAGTAGAAAGCTGGAAGAAATCTGAAAATTGAATCTTTGCTCCTCCAGGTCCCTGGCTGCCAAGCCGTGAAAAGAAATACCTAGGCTTGAAAAGTTGAAAGCACCTCAGAGGCTTAGAACTATTTTCATTACAATGCCAACCATTTAAACAACTAATTAAATCTCTAGAAATTGGAGTAAAATTTAAGTTGCTTGAAGAAGAGTCACGTTACATGCCTGTGATCCCTCTACCTTTAGGCACAGTTAGGGGCAGACATCCAGGCTGCAGAGGAAATTCTTTTCAATGTGGAATACAAGGAATAGTGGTGGCAAAGTAATATCTGGCCATGAGCATGGCTCAACAAATCTAATCTGCTTCCTTAAGTATCAGAGGACTTTTTTTTTTTTTTTTTTTTTTTTTTTTTTTTTTTGAGACAGGGTCTCACTTTGTAGTTCAGGCTAGCCCTGAGCTCACTATGGTGCCCAGGCAAGCCGCCGCGAACTCAGCAATCCTCCTGTCTCTGCCTCCCAAGTGCTGGGATTACAGGCGTGAGCCACCACCTCCAGCATTGTGGTATGCGGTGTTGATTGTTGGTGGGCGTGTCTCCACGCCCAGCATTGTATGTGGTTACCGGGGATTGAACTCAGGACCTTGCACTTGCGAGGCAGGCGCCAGAACCACTGAGCTAACCCTCCGGCCCCTATCAGAGGATTTTGATAGCCGCAACACCAGGTTTAGGGAGCAAGTACAGTATTCTTTCCAATTCAGCATGTTCCTACCTTATAACCCTTTAATGGAGTGATTATACTAATCTCTCATGAGAAAAATAAAAAGAAGCTGCACTTCAGTAGAACTCCATCATTGTACATTACATTATTTCCTTGCGTTTAACCAATATTTATCTCTAATGACCTGAAAGGTTTTTTTGTTTGTTTGTTTGTTTGTTTTTGTTTTTGTTTTTTGAGACAGGGTCTTGCTTTGTAGTTCAGGCTGGCTCTGAGCTCACTATGTAGCCCAGGCAAGCCTGGAACTCAGCAATCCTCCTGTCTCTGCCTCCTGAGTGCTGGGATTACAGGCGTGAGCCACCACGCCCAGCACTGTGGTATGTGGTATTGATTGCTGGTGGGCATGAGTTTCCACGCCCAGCATTGTATGTGGTTACCGGGGATTAAACTCAGGACCTTGCGCTTGCGAGGCAGGTACCGGAACCACTGAGCTAACCCTCCGGCCCAACCTGAAAGATTTTTAGGTACATTACCATTTAAATTGTCAAAGTCAAACATCTAATTGTTGAACCTTTAAAATGGTTCAGAATAGACTGAGTAGCCATTTTGTCCCACTCTATCCAGAAATAACACTCACCAGGCTACCAACAAACTCTTTATATCCATTTCATTACACTAGACCTTTAATTAGGAATGAGGGGTAGGGTACATACTTGTGTTTCTAGCACTCTGAGTAGTTGAGGAAGGAGAAATGCAAATTCACTCCCATGCTCAGCAACTTAGTGACTTAGGGCAAAATTGTCCAAAAATTAAAAATAAAAGAAGGCTCAGCATGCATATATATATACATGTGTGTATATATATATATATATATACACACACATGTATACACATACATATATACGTACATATATACATACACATGTATACATGTGTGTATATACATGTATATATACATACACATATGAAGAAAAAAGGGAGGGAGGGAGGGAGAGAAAAGAAAAGGACACAAATACAGAGAGAGAGAGAGATAGAATGAATAAGAGCTAAGAGTTAGCTATCGTGCCAGAGTTTATAAACTAGTTATCTTACTCCTCAAAAAATCAGATAAACATCTCAATTTATTTTCAAAGCTCTTTCATATTTACCATATTTAGTTCTCATTCTATCTATAAGGAAAGCTCATTAGATGCTAATATATTAATTCTATAGCTAAGGAATGCTAAGAAGATGAAATGGCACAGACACAAAATTTGATGGAAGCAACCCAACAGTGTAGTGTGACACACTGATGATGACAGCATTCAAGAGCTGTCACTAACTCTTTGGCAAACAAAATCATTGTGTGAAGATTTACCAATTCTGAGCCAACACTGGCTGTATTTCCACATTGAGTTGGTATAATGGTATAATTTAAAGGCATCTGAGGTATCCCAGATGCATAGGATTAGAATTTTCCAAGGAAAAGTGCTAATCTCTGATAGTTATCTCTTCACAATTACATATCCATTGTCGCCTTTCCCTGGAGGCTGGTGGAGTCCTCAGAGCCCTTTCCTGCTCAGTGGAGAGGACATGGCTGCCAGCCAGAGAAGGCCAGCCATGAGTTGAGGTGGCCCATCTAATGCTGGTGCCAGAGGAAGCATTATTTCTGCCCTTTTTCTTGGATTTGCCTATTTTACTGTAGCAGTGGTACAAGAGCCAGAGAAGAAGACTAAAGAAATAGGATTAGCTATTACCTTTAGATCTCAGCCATAAAAGACCTTCAGGACTATGGTACTTATATTTCCACATGGATTAGTTCACTGTAAAACTGTAATAAGCCATGCAGGAAAGACTTTTCTAATAAAGAGAATCATTTTGCCCAGTAAATTCACCTGGGATCCATGTATGAAGTAACATGAGTCACGCTTCTCTAAGTCCACCATGTATACAAAGCACCACCATTAAGAATAAAGAAATATAAATCTTGTATTTTCAATTTATACTCTTGTAACATCTGCTCTTGTTTCCTCACAGAGGTTTATATATTAATGACAAAAGCAGAGTGTTTAGTCCTGTATTCTAATGAAGGTCTCAGAAATGGGTCTGAACACACAGGACTCACAAAGCAAACCAGGATGGTGATGATGTTTTAGAAATCTCTTCACAATGAATGAAAACTCTTAGACAATGAACCAGTGATTTTTTTTTTTTTTTGAGACAGGGTCTCACTTTTCAGTTCAAGCTGACCCTGAGCCCACTATGTAGCCCAGGCAAGCCTCAAACTCAGCAATCCTCCTACCTCTGCCTCCCAAGTGCTGGGATTACAGGCATGAGCCACCATGGCCGGTGTACCAATGAAATTTTTACATATATAATACCTGAGTGTGTTTTCCTATCCGAGATCTTAAGAATTGATTTATATACTTAACTAACCTTATTTCTACCATAGAAATAGAAAACAAGGGGGCTCATATTCTACAATCTCTCACTTATTTAGCAAAAAAACAAACAAACAAACAAACAACAGCTCAGAAAGAAGATACTAAGAAGGCAGCATCCACCTACCTGGCTGGCATATCCTGGGGCAGGGGGTCCACTCACTGAACGCAGTCACCACACAGTCTTTTTTGCACGGGAGCAAACAGGGCCGCACGGTTTCAGGACGGGTAGAATCTGGGCATCTGTCAATGTGAAGAGATCAAGTCATTGGCTCCTGGACAGTGCAGATGGTTTAACACAGAACTGTAGGATTTTACAGAAGAAAATATTATGGATATTATGTTATTTTTATACACAAAGGAAAGGCTCCACAAGGTGAAGCTACTTGCTAAGGTGTTCACAGCAGATTTTTATTCTCTGAACCCAATCACCAAAATACTGATAATTAAGCTAGAGTGAAAAAATAAAATTTATGACAAATATTGTCATCCTCATCAATTCAAGTAACATTTGCATTTTTCAGAATAAGCAAAACAGAAAAAATTACTGAAAAGTTTTGTTCATGTTAATGTATCAAATGATTGATCTACAAAAGAAAAGTAGGAGAGAAAAATCATCAAAAATAATTTTAAAAAAGCCAGGCATGGTGGTTCACACCTGTAATCCTAGCACTCGGGAGGCAGAGACAGGAGGATTGCTGAGTTCGAGGCTTGCCTGGACTACAATGTGAGCTCAGAGCCAGCCTGAACTACAAAGCGAGACCCTGTCTCAAAAAAACAAAAAAAAGATAATTTTAAAATATTATGCATCTTCATAATTAATAATCTAAAATATTCAAACTTATTTTTTAGAATATATGGACTGATGTAAATAACATGACAGACTGTAAATAACAAATATGCCCACTAATATTTGCAAGACAAATATATCAATTCTGTTGTTATCCTAACAATTAATGTCTGTATATGGAGGAATGCTAATGTAAGTAGTCAATAGATTCACAAGCACTTGGAAGAAATAGTCTAGGAAACAACAAAAGGTTTTGTTTGTTTGCTTCCATTATGGCATTTATGTGCACTGAGGGCAAAAAAAAAAAAATCACTTGTAGCATTTCTGGCATTTCACAGTGATATATGGAAGAGTAAAACAGGAAAGTACATTGTATTTGAGTTTTAAATACCATTTATCATAAGTGTTTTTCTTAATCATCTTTTTGTTTTGTTTTGCTTTTGGTGGTACTGGGGATCAAGCTTGGCCCCTTATGCTTCCAAGGTAGGCACAATACCACTTGAGCTAAGTCCCCAGCCCCTTATCATAAGTTTTTAATAAAGAACAGAGTTGCAGCAGGTACAAGTATAAAATATAATTTGTGACCTATGTATCAGGTAGAGAGCACTCAAATAAGTGCTTTATCTACATTCTTTCATTTATTCCTAACAGAAGTAAAAGGCATTCTAATCTTCATTTTCATATGATAAACTGATATGGTGACGTAGTAAGTGGTAGAACCAAAGCCACATAGTGAGAACATACTTGAAGAAAATTGTGATAGGAAAATCATACTAGTCTGGCCAGTGTAAACAAACAATAGGAGTGAGCATAACAGAGAGATAACTAGGAAATGATGGGCTAAGATATCACAGAACCAATTTAAAGAGGACAATTCACAGGGAAAAATTCTACCAAATATATGCAAAATGACCAACATGTAAATACCAGTATTGTGCAAATTTCAAGCATAAAGAGCATGAAAGAGAAACTAACCATGGTTGGGACAAACAGGAGAAAAATGAGATCATCTAAGAAGGAAAAAAAATTAACTGATATCACAACTCATCAACAGATGGAACTATAAGAAACAAAAAGCATTTTTATACTTCTTAAATTTTTAAAAACAATGCAAAGCATGGAGGAAGATCGGCTTTCATTTTGGACTGTAGCGTTCCAAAATTCCAGTATTATTTCAGTAAGGTGGAAAGGCAGTGGAAAAAGGATGTGAGATAAGAGAAGAACAAAGAATGGCTGCTTTGGTGCCCTTATCCAACAAAGAGGTATTGGGATTCATCTCAGTCTAAATGAAGTAAGAGCAAAGTTGTTATGGATGGAATGCCTCCCACCCACCCCACCGCCATTAATACGTTGAAATGCTAACCCTCAGTGTGATGATAGGAGGGACTGAGCCTTTGGGAGCCAACTAGATTATGAACCTTCTGTCCCCCTGACTGGGATCAGCATCACTATAAGAGGCACAACAGTTTGCTCTCCACCACTGGAGGTCACGGCAAGAAGGCCATTTACAAACAGGAAGACAGCCATCATTAGGACATGAGCAGGCTGTCATTTTGAGAGACTTCAGCTTCCAAAACTGTGAGCAATATATCATTATTGTTTAATGCACTCAGTGCTTGGTATTTTTATTATAGCAGCCTAAATTGCTAAAGATAAAGGCTCTAAGAATACAGTATTAATCAAAAGTACTAATGTTCCAACCAAGAGGAGACTGCATCATGAAGGAAGTCAGAGGTGAGCCAGAGATAAAGTTTATTATTTATTAAGGGATGACCACTTTAAATTGGATAAAAACGGAGTATTACTCTGCCACAAAGAATGATAAGTTTAAGTCTTTTATACTCAAATGGACATACGTTTAGGACATACTCATAAGTGAAATAAAGAGGTCACAGATGTGTAAATATTGTATCTGTTCTCTGGCATGAGAAACTTAAGATGTTAATTAGTTCTAGAATATATGATGTTTATTATGAAATAAGAAATATTAAAAAGAAAGTGTAGTGAGGTGTGAGTGATGAGGGGTAAAGAAAAAATGTGATGGTAATAAAATAGGGAAAAATTCTTATGTATTTAGGGGATAGGGAGTTGTAGAGTGGGTAGGGGAATGGGAAAAAAATGAAAATTGAATTGTGTCATACACTGGTACAAATTCCCAATATGGAGTGTGATTATGATATGATGTATATATATATAGTGTACCAATAAAGATATTTTTTTTTAAAATTGGAATAGGAAGAGATATGGATAATTTGTCCCTTAGAGTTAGGAAATGAGCAACAGAAATAAAGGGGTGCTAAGGATATATATATTTGTGTTCATGTGCCAGAGAGGCACTGTACATCTACAGAAGGGAAACACAGAGCCATATTGATGGCAGGACAGGAGGAGGAAAGGATGGTTGGGAACAGGTTTGACACGCTCACTTTCTATCATTACCATGGATTCTATTGCTCCCTTCATCAAATCCTCTACACTGTTTTACTTCTACTGTGGAATATGTGAGACTTTTTAAAGTGTAGATTAAATGAAAAAGGTACAGATTCACAGAAAATAGGCTCAACAAATTGAGCATTATTATTAGCTGTTATTATTATTAGCTGTTTTCTAAAAGCTAAAAGCATTATTATTAGCTGTTTTCACACACACACATTTGCATTCATGCAAATGGATGCACAGCCATGCAAATTGTCTATCAAACAGATTATTTGAAAAGTGTAACAATATAAAGTAGATATAGTGTCACTAAGATGACTCTGATAAGGAAAATTTATATTATAACTTAACCAAGATAGCAAAAAGAAACATGAAAGTCATTTCCAAGTCCTTTATTCTCACCCTGAATTCTAATAAAAATTCTAATAAAAATGTTCCATTTATATGAACTCCTCTCCAATCTGTCCTGGTACATGATTAGAAGTGGGTATTGTATACCGTGTGTCCTCTGCAGATCATGAGGTAGGGGATCCATAATTACCCTCAAAATACTCTGTCATACATCCACCAAATAGCCTGGAAACACTGGAGGTGCTAAAAGTCAAACAGCTCCTCACTCTAGCTAGAAATGTCTGGTAATCTTAGTGGACCTGAGGACTGTCTACTTTACTGACGCTTTGCTAGCATCATTCATGAAAAACGTTTCACTGGGAGTAATACTGACTCTCCATCAGGTGGCCCCCTTCTGTGGGTCCTTCCCTTAAGTCTGAGGGAAACAAATAGCATCTCCTCAGAGGCAAGGCTTGGCTTAGGGTCTAGTGCTTTTATGGAACTGACAGACTGAGGGCTTTCCTGAAATGCAAGCTTCTGATGTGGGAAGGGTCAGATATCCTTTTGGTGTGAAATCAATTAGTAATTTATGTCCTCTCAGTATCTGAAAACTGTATTGTTTATTTGCTTTCTCATTTGATCACTGACCCAACATACTGTTGGCACATCATATGCTGCTATTTATAGTAAATACATACCACACATACAATGTGTACTATACATACAATAATTTTGAATGTTTTGATGGTATAATTCCATCCTGTATCTTAAACAGATCTTAGTTCAGTGTAAATATTTGGTAACAGTGAGTGAATCAGTGTATAGCATAAAGTGATACTGCAGTCAAAAACAAATCCTAGGGGATGTTTAATTTTCCCACCATCTCCAAAATAAAACTGCGGCCTTAAAACTAAGGATAACATATGGGATTTACTTTTTGAGTTAGTAAATAAGGCATTGCTCCTTGGTTTTTGTGATAATTTATACTACTGACTTTCAAGTAAACACACTCATACCAGATCGGCACTACTCTTAATAAAAAGTGAATGTACTTCATTATAATGTATACATTTTCTTGGACTTGCTCTGGAAGCTCTACATGTACTGTCTCTTGCTCATCCTGTAGGCTTCAGGTGTTTGTAATCATTGTGCTGAAAAGCACAAAGTAACAACGACACAGTCCTGCCATTTTTCATGATGCCTCTATCATCCAGACACACACACGGTCCTCCATCAGCTGGATCACTCATCCGACCAAGGAACTGACGAATCCATCTTACTTAGTTAGATGGGGCAAAGCTGCCAGTATTTTACACATTACATGTTTAAATGAAGCTGTTTATTCCAATATCTCACAAAAATGTCAGGTGCTTTCACAGAGGGGAGAAAGTGCCTTATCAAAAACTGAAAGGTTTGAATTGCGCATTTTTAAGCTTTGCTATTATTATTCTCAATATTGCAACTGGAACGAAAAAAAAACCACTGGATAATGAAACAAAACTAAATAAACCCCCAGAATAACCCATGAAGCTTCTGGGTTCAGTTGTCTCCTAGCAAGTTCTCATTTTCTGATATGATCAGTTCTATTACTCATATAATGGAACATTCTCACCTGCACAATTACATGGAAACCAAAGAGCCACCCAGGGGTGCAAGAACTTGCAAGAAACTCTGAGGCTCTCAGTGCACTGGGCTTAGAGATACAGACATTATTTTAGTTTATTCACTCTGTGGAGCCATGTTTCCTTCTCTGAAGAAAGTATTCTTTAGGAAACTTTCTCCTCCTTTCTATCCCGTACCTTTACCCAAGAAGTTTCCAAGTAACAGGTGATCTATTTCTACCGCCCAGACTTCACTGAAAAATAACAATATGTGTGTACACATATATATGTATGTATGTATATACTGTGAAAAAGGAAGAACCAAAGAAAGTTTCTACTGTTGATGATCTCACTGGGTGCTTCACTGGACATTAGGTATGTTTTAGCTCAATTAATCTCATTAGCCTCAAGAATTTTAATTAAGTAAATTGACTGAAGTCAATATAGGCTATTCATATTAAGCTGTATTGTTTGGAGACATACAGTAAGAATTAAAACTAGGTTGCTAAGTCTCCAGCCTCATTAACAGCATAAAAAGCAATTAGTATTTGCAATATGTGTATGTGGGAACATCTGTGCAGTTGATTTTTCTGTGTTGAAAATTGTAATATTATTCACTGTAATAATATTTTAGTCTCACATATATATGTTTTCAAAGTCACACATAGTTAATGGACTATATTTTAAACTTTAAACAGGCAATGCAAATTTTTATCATGCAACATGTTTAACATTTAAGTAAACTAACATCCTCAGACACTTTTATAAAAACTGCCAAAGTAATTATTAGGAACATTTTGATTTTTTTTTTTTTTGAGACAGGGTCTCGCTTTGTAGTTCAGGCTAGCCCTGAGCTCACTATGGTGCCCAGGCAAGCCGCCACGAACTCAGCAATCCTCCTGTCTCTGCCTCCCGAGTGCTGGGATTATAGGCGTGAACCACCACATCCGGCATTTATTAGATACATTTTAAAGAACTATTTGAACTTAGAGCTCACCTAGTCCTTTCCAAATAGCCCTTCAAAATGTAATATTCAGTATATATGTTTCAACCTTCATGTCTCTCTGTTAAGAAATGAACAAGTTAGGCTGGGGTTGTATTTTTTTCCTGCTGTAGCCAAACCTAAAAAGTTTTATGAAGGAGATGTCAGACTTCAATATGCCAAGTTTTCTTGTTATTGTAAGCTTTAGTTTACTTCATTTAATGTGGAATTTACCTCTACATTTGAACATATTTATTTTTATTTTTATCATAACATTTCAGGTACCTTGAAAAACATTGATAATAAACATTATCAAGGCTGAAATTATTTTCAGATAAAACGAATTATATAAAAATATAAGAATCTTGAAGGTTTCACTGAAGCCCCATAAAGCAGATTGTCACCTGAATTGGGTGACATCACTGCCCATGTTTGTCTGCAGCCCAACTAATTCATCAGTTTATATACCCACCTGGTACTATGACTAAAAGGAAAGTTTAAAAATAGAAATAGTAAGTTGATGCTTCTCAAAATATCACAGGTATTGTAGAATAGATGCTAAGGCAGAAATAACACTTATGAGTTAATGAGACTAGGTCATATGGACACCTTAGTCATAATCCTTTATAAAAGCACCCTTTGCCCATATTTATATGGTATATAAAATATGTTCATTTAGATAAGTATTAGCTTCTCTTGATTTCCTGTGCCTCATAACCAAACCTTGGGTAATCTTTCACTTTTTTTTTTGGAGATAGGGTCTCGCTTTGTAGTTCAGGTTGGCCCTCAGCTCACTATGTAGCCCAGGCAAGCTTCGAACTCAGCAATCCTCCTGTCTCTGCCTCTCAAGTGCTAGGATTACAGGTGTGAGCCACCAATCTTTCAATTTTTGATACATAGGTTAATTAATAAACTTCAGAATTGTTTATGGAACACTAAATATACACCAGACACTACAGTAAATGAAGACTGGAGTTACAATAATAAACTTCAACCCTCACCCTCTGAAAGCCATAGTTAGGAAGAATGAAAGGGCAAGTCTAAATGCTTGTTCATCAACATGGGTCACAGTTAGTTTGAAGAATGTTTGTGGGGCTACATGCTCATCAGAGGCACAGACACCAGTAGTTGCCAGTCTGGCTAGTTTGCAGTATTTGTGCTATAAACAATGTATTCCCCCTAATTCAGCTCAGTGCCTTCTTTACACAGCTAAAGTGGCTTCCACGGCAGTGTGGAAGGGCCCAAACCCCTTCACTATGGTGGTATGGTCAAATTATTCAGGTGTTCAAGTTGCCCATGGACAGGGAGACAAATCAAATTGTATTAGTTCATGAGTAAATGTATTTGCTGTATTGGTAGGAATGGCAAGAGTGTAGTTAAGAAAGAAGGGGTCAGGGCCTGAGTTTGCCAGAATTTGTTCAGCATATATTTCTGCTTCTTTCTAAAGATCAGCTTTATTCTCAATTCTTGCTCTTTCAAACAAGCCTTACCATGGCTTGGACAAGCCTCAGTTCATATGCTAAAAACATAGGAATAAGAAGGAGAGAGAGCTTCATTTGCTACCTTGGAAATTCCTAGGGAATGACTGCATTGCCAAGCTCACTGCACTGGGCCAAAGCTTTGCCTGCTCTGTCCTGATGAGCCAGTATCTCTGTGGCTGAGGTGGGGTATCCAAGTGCAGCCACTGGGGAAATATCTGTGGATGTGTCAGTACATTTTATCTCTGAGTACAAATAGGCCATATATTTCCTTCTGTACTATTTTTCTACCTAGACCTAACAAAAGATTTGTTTAAAAATATGACTCTCACTTGCTGATGTCTTCAGCCAATTTTTTTTCTACCATCACTTGAAATTCTTAAACATTTTTAAAAATCTGTATCTTAGTTCCCATGTCCATATTTTCCTTCTTTCTCTGAAAAATTGTATATCTTCATGTACAAAGAGCATAGCAAGCATGCAGTTGCACCCTACTTGAGGGTGTAAACTGTTCCAATAAAAATAGCTGTCTGGATTTTGCTGCTCATTGCAGAAAGGATCAGTGGAGTCTAAAGAAGAGTAGAACTGAAATCTCTAATTCAAAATATAAAACTTACTTTAACCTAACCTTAATGTGAGTTAATAGCAATCAAAAAACTGAGGTTGGATCTGGGAAATTTTGTTTGACTACTTAAATACATTCAATGTTTGTAAAAATTATTTATTTTTATCCATTAATTAATAAAATACCATGAATGCACCAGTGTATTGCACTGTAAGTGCAATAATGTTTGTTGGAGTTGAATGTCTTAGGCTTTAAAGGTTAAACAACAAAATCTCTTCTTACTGTAGCACAAACCTAGGCACACTAGCTGCTTGATCAGTGTTTTAGGCTGAAATGTACAACTATATAGTTATTGCATGTACTTGGAATAAGAGATTGATTATACCTTTTGGTCATCACTTGTCCCACATGACTCTTGACACAGAAAACCCTTCTTGTCTGGATCCCTACACCACATGTAGCTTCTCCATTCCAACCAATGGTTGTATTCAGGGCAGTTACCAATGTGTTTTCAGAACAGGAGCCCCAAGGTCCTGTCTCCCAGTAAAGCTGGGTACAGGGATGGTCACTGCATAAACGATGCTCTTGGAGGGCTTGACTAGGAGGACACGGTTTCCCACCTGAGAAGAAGAAAAAAGAAAAGGAAGAAGAAGAGGAGGAGGAGGAAGAGGATGACACATAATTATTGATGCTATTATTACAGTTCTTGATTTTGTTGTTTTTCTGTTTCAGTGGTCCAAACACCTAAACCACTAAACCCTTCTTCCCACTTTAAGGTAAAGAATTTATATCCTGAGTAACAATCTAATGAAAATATATTACATTCTTCTATTCTCATTAATGTGTCCACATCAAATAGATTATAAAATTAAGTCTCCTGTTCACCTCTAGAACACCTATCATTGAGTTAAACTTCAAATAAATTTGCCTTTTGTTTAACAATATTTTGTCTACATAGATTCATTAGACAGAGTAGGCCACCATCTTGAACTAATATGTTGTTGAACATACATGCAAATGCAGATACATATACACACATTCATATATTCTCTTTCTTTTTTTTAATTTTTATTTATTTATTTATTTATTTTTGAGACAGGGTCTCACTTGGCAGTTCAGGCTGGTCCTGAGCTCACTATGTAGTCCAGGCAAGCCTGGAACTCAGCAATCCTTCTGCCTCTGCCTCCCAAGTGCTAGGATTATAGGTGTGAGCCACCACACCTACCACTATATTCTCTATTTCTTAAGAACAGCATTATTTTTCTTAGACAATTATTTAAGATACTCAGCCTCTATCAAGAAATACATTTTGCTGGACACACTTTCAGGACATACTCATAAGTGAAATAAATAGGTCACATATGTGTAAATATTGTATCTGTTCTCTGGTATGAAAAACTGAAGATGCTAATGAGTTCTAGAATGTAAGATGGGGAAATGCAGTGGAGGAGTGAGTAGTAAGGGGTAAAGAAAAAATGTGATGGTAATAAAAATCAGGAAACAAAGCTTATGTATATAGGAGGCAGGAATTGTGGGGTGGTTAGAAAACAGGAAAAAATAATTGAATTATGTCATATACTGGTACAAATTCCCAATAATGAGCATAAGTACAATGTGTATATACAATATAACAATAAAGTTATATTCTGAAAAGATAGAAATACATTTTGCTGCAATTTGAGACATGCAGAAGTATTTTAAAGATTGGTACAAGAGAGCTTCTTCTTAATCTCTAAAATTACATCTGACAGAGTGTCGCCCTCCGGCAGGCAGACTGGACAGCTATGCACTTTTACACTCTTACATGAACCAAACCATCAAATTCCATTACTGTCTTTTTCCACATTTTTATACCATTCTAAAAAGTGATATTTACCTCAACTGTTGACGCTTATCAAATTTTCCATACTATCGCATTTTATCCAGTTGGCCAACTGTGCAAGATCTATAACCTTGGTTTTGTCATTTTTACTTTCTTTTCCAATTAAATACTGATGACATTTCCAGAAATACAAAAGACAAGTGAGGGATACAACTGTACTCTGAGAATATGAAAATCTTCCTTCCTCTTGACCCTGGCCCCATTTCTCAGGATCACAGAGCAGGATCTTGTTTAAGAAGGAGCTCCTCTCAGCAAGTGGCCTCACAATCCTGCTGTTCCAAGGGGGCTGATGCCAGACAAAGCCAGAGGGAGACATGAAAGTAATGGTGCATTACTGGGGAGAGAGACCATTGCTTCAGCTGCTCCTCTAATTTGTTCTCATGTCACTGTTCACAATCCCATAGCACTTTTTATATTCTTCAAAGCCATTTTCACAGCTTTCTTGTTCCCTCCTGCCCCCAGCATGTCACTGTGACAGAACAGGAAACCAGGGCACATGGATCAGGTAGTTGCCAATGTTATTGGCAGCTCTTGGACAAGGAGTCAGGTCTCCTGATTCCTAATTTGGAACTCATTTTACCAGACACATCCAATTATGTTTCCAACTGCACAGTCTGAAAAGGGATGTGTGTCACCAAACTTCGCTTTCTTCTCTAAGAAGTATAATGAAAACCAGCATCCAACTGAATTCATCTGACTATGTGAACTAAACATAAACAAACTAGAGGATTATGGAGAAGAAATATACATGGAAATGAACTTAATTTTGATTCAGAGGGCCCAGGTATTATCTTTATGTGGCTATTTCTACAGGGCATTAGTACTGAGCTGTTCAATCTAGAGTTGAAAAGTTATTCTGTTACCTTCTCCAGCCAGCGCTAGCACATATCTTGACCTTGTCTGTTTGCCATCAGAGTTTTTATTTGAACAGGACTGAGAACACGGTGACCATACTGTCCACTCGCTCACCACACAGTCCATTCGGCAGGGAATTTCACAAGCCACCCGTTCCGGAGGAGGAGGTACTGGACAGAGACTCCCTGGTACTTCTTCCCCTGAAAACAACCAGATCAAAGAGAGATGCTTATTAACATATAATTCAGGCTGTTTCAATGAACATTTAAGTCCATTGCTTTTGCGTTATTTGAGTTTGGCCCTAAAGACTTTACCCAAGGTGTAAACTAATAATATACAAAAAAAAAATGGTTTCCTTAGCTAGCATAATATTTATTTCATAAAAAAGTCAGGAAATACAGTAATTTGGAACCTACCACAGCAAAATTCCCACTTGTCATCCCTATAGGGATAAAGATCACTTCTAGGAAGACTTTAGCCATAAATGGTTGGAGAAAACCATGACTCACATATTATTAACTACCATATGTAATAGACACGTTTTTAAAAATTAAGTTAGGAGTGACCTGAAAACCATAACATGCACCAAACTTTATAATCTCATTTTATAAAGAAGAAATTCATCGTTCTAGTATTATTTTGGGTGCTTCTGCCTCATAAGGATAAATTTTAAGCAAGATTATCATTTAATTTTGTCCTTTTTTATACATGGTGGTAAATAATTTGAAAATAAAACGAAGTGGAACAGTAGCAACAATTTGATAATGTACTGAAGGAAACTTAAAAGCCAGTCTGAAGTTTTTCCTAATACATTAACTACTCCCCTTTTGAATAAACTAATGAATTACTAAACCAAAAATAACTGTTGAAAATGATGGCATAAAGACCAACCAGATTAAAAGGATTCCAATTTCACATCGGGCTCAACACCTTTCTATAAACACACTACTTACAACCCTCTGATCTATCATGGTACATGATTCTTCTGAAATCTTAATGAATAATTGGTAAGACTAATAAGATCACTTCTAACTTTCTCTAGCTCAAAATATGATTCCTGGGCTGGGCATAGTAGCTCATGCCTGTAATCCAGGCACTCGGGAGGCAGAGGCAGGATTGCTGAGTTCAAGGCTGGCCTGAGCTACATAGTGAGCTCAATGCCAGCCTGAACTACAAAGCAAGACCTTTCTTAAAAAAAAAAAATATATATATATATATATATGAGATTCATTTTTAAAAACTCAGTTATTTACTATTATTAAAATTCTTTAGAGATAATTTAATTCTTTTCTCCCATAATGTATAATCTTCTCAACAAAGCAGAGGAGACAAAGAATAGTGACATCATTTATTGTTTTAAATCCAGTAACAACATAAAATGTGGTATAGAAACTATATAGGACACAGGCAACTTTATCTGAGTGGCTTTAGAGCCTTGGATTCTGTCATGATATATCTGAAAGAAAAAAAAAAAACAGCACAGGTGACAAACTTATTGAGCACCTCCATGGTGCCATGCCATGTGTTCTGCAAATATCATTTGGTCTTAGTCTATATCACTGATTCCTCCTACACAGCTCTCAGGGGCAGTCTGATCCATCTCATCAAACAGAGAAGGAGGCAGAGGCTTGGGCAGGAAGAGAGAGGCTCATGATCACACAGGCCTGCATGGAATCATTTCCATTTCCTTTGACTCCAGAACTTAGCTGGTTCTAATTAACCGTGCTACGCCTAATGCCAAGGAATTAAATAACACAAGCCTCTCTTTCAGGGAGAGTGCTTGAAGGAGAAGATAGAAGATGGCTAATATCTGCATTCATATTTGTAAATGGCATAGGGATCATTGCCCTTGAAGTAAAAATAAAACTTTTCAAGCACATTATAAGAAGAGAAATTCTAGCAGATAATCAAGCTGAAAGACCAGCTCCCACAGACCTTTCAGTCTTGATTTATTTTCAGTTTGAGTCTACACTATGCCCACCCCCAATATCCCTATACAACTAAGAGTCAGTGATTTCCCATGACAGAAGGCAGGTGAAATAAATTGTCTCACCTACTTCTAATCAAAATTTAATTTCTATCTTTGTGAATACTCTAGCACATCTCTTGCTCAAAACACTAAAGCAATATCTTACTTAAACTTTTCAAGGAATAAAAGGATGTTCATAGTGATCTTATTAAAAAAAAAGTTAGGGGACAGGAAAAGTATAGGATAAAGATGCTAAAGTTGCTCTCATAAATGAAGAATTTTTCAAAATGTAGAAAATGGAAATGTAAGATGCAAATTTCCTATGAAGGCAATGGGATTTAATGCTTTCCACTTTATTTCAACAATGAAAAAATCCATTTCTAGGAGTATCTCTCCCTTACAAATGGCATTTTGGTGAATGTATTTTAAGAAAACTCGGTTTCCAAGAAACATAATCTATCAGATATTAATGATGAGTGCATATTATGTCTAAAACATTATGATGCAAATAGATATCCAAATAGATAATATTATCTATCCAAATAGATATTATTCTTACATATCTTCCAAAAGCTTATGACTAATGATAGAAGTGAGCTATATCTGTGAAAATAAAACCTACAGGTGATGTTGAAGTCTGGCTAAGTAAAGTGCATTGCACTACAGTCGGGTAGCTAACTATAGGACAACAATGAGGGTGTTGCACACATGCCCCTCGGTACATAGAACCCCTTGAGACTGGCCAACCTCAGAACTGGCCAACCTCAGACCGCCTATTGATCACCCTATGTTGTGACTCTTCAGGCCTCAGCCAATCAACAGATTACACATAGAGCCCTGTCTATGCCCGCCCTCGACTGTATGTATAAAAGCCACATCCCTACTCAATAAACACAGAAGTGATTCTCTGAAATCGTCCTTGGAGTCTGTGTCCTCTCTCTGCACCTCACCCTCTCAGTCTGCATGAAGATACAAGCCTACAACTAACCACAAAAACCAAAACCTAAAGTAATGATAAATTGTAAATGTGTGATAAAATGGAAAATCTGAATTGACTTATGGAAGAGAAGAACTTGCTGGGGGATAGCATGGTCCTGTTAGCAGGTGATACAGGAAGCCTAGAGTGGATGGTAGTGGAGGAAGGGAAGTATCAAAAAAGGTTCAGTGGTAAGAAAATGATTTAGAAGATGGTCATACCAAGAGTACATGAGGAACGAAGTTATCTGACATCAAGATCTGAATAATTAGAAAGGTACAAGTTTTGTTTATCTACCATCCTTAAATTCTAAACTGTGCTGGTTTTTTATGGCCTAAAGGCTATGTAACATCCTCCCTAATCAGCACACGAATACAGTGCACTTAGTATGCCCTTTAAAATTTTATATATACATATACATATACATATACATATACATATACATATATATATATATATATATATATATATACACACAAAAAAAATACACACACATTTTGGGGTCAGAGATTTAGCTCAGTGGTTCAGGCACCTGCCTCTCAAGCACAAGGTCCTGAGTTCGAACCCAGTAACCACATATAATGCTGGGCATTGTGACTCAGGCCCACCAGTAATCAATACCACATACCACAGTGCCAGGTGTGGTGGCTCACGCCTGTAATCCCAGCACTCGAGAGGCAGAGGCAGGAGGATTGCTGAGTTCAAGGTTTGCCTGGACTGCATAGTGAGCTCAGGGCCAGCCTGAACTAAAAAGCGAAACCCTGTCTCAAAAAAAAAAAATATATATATATAATATATATTATATATATCATATATATGTTATATATATGATATATATTATATATATATATTAGGAGAAATGAAGGGGAATCAAATGAAATGAAAGGGAAATGGAAGAATAAAAAAACATAAATATCTTATATACACATACCCAGTCCAGAAGAAGCCCATAAATAGCATGTACTGCAAACATGCACTATTATTTTTTTATAGGGTTTGGTTAAGTTGTGAAGTTGCCCATGCTTGGCTGAAATATGAAATGCTCCTATTTCAGCCTTCCAGAGTTTTAGGTTTATAGGTGTGTGAAATCAGGTAGATCTTTAAATATTCTTTAAAACTTAAACTTTCTTATGAACTGATATATTGTTTTCTTTAATGCAGGGGAATGTCAATACTCCCACCAATGTTTTGATAGTTGGTATAAAAGCCTAATTCAGAAATTTGACTAAACAAGTCAGATCTTTTTCAATGAATCCAAACTAAGGGTCAAGAGCCTATTCTGTAATTTTTATGTGACTTATAAGAAATCTTACAAAAGAAAGATTTTGTCTATCCTGATACTCCAGACAGATGTCAGAAGGCAAATCCTGCCACCCACACTTACTGCTATAAGACGACGGATAACGCTCACCCTCTTTGAACCCCAGTTAGCTTGTTGAAATGATGAAATAAATATATTCACCTTTTGAGGACAGTCTAAAGATAAAACATAAATATATGTAGAGACAGATGATAGATAGATGATAGATGATAGATAGATGATAGACAGACAGACAGACAGACAGACAGACAGACAGACAGACAGACAGACAGACAGATAGATAGATAGATAGATAGATAGATAGATAGATAGATAGATAGATAGATAGATGATAGGTAGATAGATCAAGGTAGCCAACAAGTGGGAGGTTTTCAACATGTAAAACCTCAATAATATTGTTTGCAAGGCTGTCTACCATATAAAACTACTGATTTTTTTACCTGAAAAAAATCTAGGTATATACATCACAATCAAGGAAAGCATTACTTTTACCATCCATACTGTTTACAAAAAAACTACCAAGAGCTTTACAAATATGAACACATAAAATATAAAAGATATTAGTTACTTGCCAGATAATTTTCTGATATTGCTGGTTAATGTAACCACTTAAAAGCCAGAATTAAAGCATGTGAGCCTGAAAAGACTCACCTGTCCATCTTCATTGATAGAATTATGGTTTCATTGTGTGCAGAGAACCCAGCATGAAGACAAGCATTTTGCTTTTGTGTTTTCATTTTCCTGAATGGATCAATGAAACCCACTCAAGTATCAGGCAAGCATGGAAAATAAAGCATCACGTGGGACAGAAACTTACCCATTAAAAGTGACTATGCAGAAGCTCTTGTAACCTAATGTCATAATAAAATACAATATATTTAAGAGAAAAATTAAATTCATCTTTCAAGAAGACTCTAAAAGTACTCCCAGCTCTCACCAGACTCCCTGAGATCAATAATGACAAATTTCATGTTCTCTCCTGCACGGAGGCTTATCCAAACCAGTTGTGATTGTGGGATGTGGGTCTGCTTTGAACTGATTTGTTATCAACAATATGATGAAATCCACATAACATAAAATTAACCATTTTAGCATAAGCATTCCAGAGGCCTTTAGAACATACACAGTGGTGTAGAAATATCATCTCTATATATTCACTGAATATTTTCAGCATTCTTCAGTAAAGCCTACTACCCTTAAACAGTTCTCCTTGTTACCTCTTCCCTTAGCTCCTGGTACTTCTAAGGCACTATCTATCTGCATAGATTGATATATTGTAAGGAGTTCACATATTTTTACTATACATGACTTTTCTCTTTAATTAACATAATATTTTGGAGGCTCATCCACATTGATGTTTGGTTCACTGGATTTTATGACTGGATAACATTCAGATGTGTGAATTTACCACAGTTTATTAATCTGCTCACCTGCTGGTGGATATGTGGATTGCTTCCATACTCTTACTATTATGTATAGGGCTGCTATGAATGACCAGAACATATACATGACTTAGCATATTTTAAATTCTTTTAGGTTTATCCAGTAAGTGGGATTCCCAGCATCAGTCATCAGTCAACCTTCTTTGCTTGTGATTCTGTGGACTGTGCCACATGTAACCAGGTGATGAAGATCTGACTGTAGTGCACACCGCTATTCCAAAGGTTGCCTGTCCCCAATTACAGGCAGAATTACTTAGAGAAAGATTCTTCAACATATGAATATATTAAAGTTTCTTTAAAGATGTTCCTTTTCTGATTATTTAAATTATACACATGTATGGCAGGGTCTCTGTGGACACTAGTCAAACAACTATTTAAAAATTAACACAAATATAGTTAAGAGAGCTTGAGCTTTCTACATCAAACTAATAAACCAAATATGTACTATACAGTATATGTCCTTTGTTTTCTAACCTCGAAAGAATTACAGATTAACAATGAGCTATCTCTTTTATATAATAAAAATTAGCACACAGCATAGACTGTAATTCTCAGCTTCAGATTCTAGACTATGGATGCTCCAAACGATTAAAGAATAAATATATACATAACAGAAATAAGCTCAGACAGCCACAAACTTACAGAATGATTTGAAAAAAAAGATGAGTATTTTGTTTTTGTACAAATTTCAAACTACCTACTCTTGCCAAAATAATACATACTTGAAACTTTATTGATATTTCCTCTTATATACTGTAACACTATCTATGGAAAATAATGAAACAGTTAATGAAAATACAGGTCATAAGATTTTATGTCCTATTTAAATCTTACAAAAGAATGCCAATAAACGTTGATTTGGTGCTTGCCTACAGCTGAGTAAGATATCAACAGACAATACTGAGCAAATTTAGCAGAATTCATACATATTTAAGTCCACTTTAGAAATCTAAATGTTATCTCTTCAAAAGCAAGTAGTCTCTGGCCACTTCTGGACTGAGATTCTAATCAGCAAAGGAAATGCTTATATTTTAAGCCAATAAAATTTGGAACAAAAGCTAGAGGCAAAATAGATACCATTGAAACATTATAATATTACCAGCAAGGTGATTAATATTTCTCCTTACAAATTTCAGAATTTAAAGTTTATCTGTCTCCATAGAAAGAAAAAAATACAGAACTATTTTTTGTGTGTAAGGGATTGAACTCAGGACCTTGAATTTGTACACAAGATGCAGTGCCACTAAGCTAAATCTCTGGCCCTAAAAATAAAGAAATTTGAAGTATTATAATATTAATGTTTAAAAACATCAACTACTGCATTAAAGTAACAATAGTATCTGATATTCAGGAAAGCTTAGGGTGTGCCTACACTTTAGTTAATGGCATTACATGTTTTATTTTGTTTTGTTTTGTTTTTGTTTTGTTTTGTTTTGTTTGAGACAGAGTCTCCCTTTGTAGTTCAGCCTGGCCCTGAACTCACTATGTAGCCCAAACTAAACTCAAACTCAGCAGTCCTCCTGCTTCTGGCTCCTGAGTGCTGGGATTACAGGTGTGAGCCACCACACCTGGCACTGTGTTGTGTGGTATTGATTGCTGATGGGCGTGATTCACCATAATCGATATTGCTGTATGTGGTTACCGAGGACACAACCAGGGACCTTGTGCTTGCTAGGCAGATGCCAGAACCACTGAGCTAAATCTCTGCCCTACATGTGTGCTTTTTTAAATCAGTATTAACATTAATAGTTTTGGACTGTTATTACACCTGAGGCATACAAAAGCTAAATCACTTGTGCAAAGTTTCAACTTACACATTTAATTTGCATCTCAGATGGGACAAGAAAACAGAGCTGTAAGATGTTGCCAATTATAGTATTGTCCATTTTGCTGTATTGCCTCTAAGTTTGTATCCTACACATGTCTTTTGCTTCCCCCTCTTTATTTTTTCTATTAGGAACTTTTTAATTATTTTTTTCTTAAATTTGTAGTACATAATAATTATTTTCACTGTGGGGAGCTTGTACATGTATCTAACTTCCCTTCCTTATTTCTTGGTCTCCTTCCAATTTGCTTCATGTCTTTTAGCTACTATCATGATGAAAGAATTCCACAAAATTCATTATGAAGTTACCAATAAAATTATCATCAAAGGAAAAAGTCCTCCCCAAAATGAGATCATTCATAATCTGGGAACAGTAAAGTGGGATGACATGAAATAGGATAATACTTTCAGAGTAGAAAAAACAAGCAGAGTTTAAAAGAATGAAATATGGAGAAATAAGAGGGTGGTGAAAAGGAAAACAGTAAAGGATGGACATGATGGGAAAAAAACAGTAGACTATACTGTTCAAAAAAGATACAAATACATCTTTTGAGGACAGATATGTTTATGCAAGCCAATAATTTGCTGAAATTGCATCCAGGCAATAATTATACTTTTAGAAGTCCTAACTGGGCAGCCCCCTCTGGTTCTCAGTATTCAGTAAGAAAAGGACAGCAGATAACACTGATCATTTAAAGTACATCAATACAATATCATAAGATTCCGCATGTGCCAACTCAGTTGGTTAATAACAAGGAACACAAACACTTAGTAGACTTCTATTCCCAGTAAATTTCACATTAATTATTTCTTAACTTTACTGAAGTTTTAAGAGATGGCAGGCATTACTGTACTTACTTTACAGATAAAGACTCTTGAGTTTTGCATAAATTAAATAATTTTCCCATGGAAGTAGACTCCCAGATATCACTTTATTTATTTTAAGACAGGTTGTCCCTAGTTTGTTGAAGTTAGTATGAACTTGCAATCATTCCACCTCAGCCTCCCAGAGTCCTAGGATTACAGGCATGCACTACCATACTCAGTTTAGAATTCATTTCTTAATCGTGGTGCTTTATTAATCCTCATACCTTCCATACATTCTCAGGAAAATTAAAAACCTGGCTACATACACTGGTCAGCTTTCCCACTATTGAACAACATACCTAAAATTTACCTTTTAAGGGAAAAGAGGTTTATTTGATCCACGGTTTTATGGAGATCAGTCCATAGTTAGCTGGTGCTAAAATGGAAGCATCATGGCAGAATTCAGTATAAACGGCAGAAAAAAAAAAAAAGCTGCTCACTTGGTAGCAGCCATGTAGCAGAGGAAAGGAGTGCAACAGAAAGTTATGTCTTCCAAAGAATGCCCTCTGTGACGCTTCCACCTACCAGCAACACCCTTTCACCTGGACCCATCTACCAGTAGCACTTTCAGCTACCAACACTAATGAACTAATCCACTGATAAATACAGCACCCCATGACCAATCATCTTTACAGGAGTTACTTAATCTAGTCAAGTGACCAATAAGTCAAGTGTCATGCCACATAAGGATCAAGCTAGTGGAAAGTGAGTCAAGTATTATTACATTCACGGTCCATGGATATTGTATGAAGTGTCACTCAAAATAATAGAAGGTGCTGAGGTGCTGAAATAAAAATTTATGGGCAAACTACAAATGCTGGAAAAAAATTTCATAAAATCTAACAAAGCAACCTACAGCTAAAATGTTATATTTCTTTGGGCCTAGTCACATATTCCAGGGGAATTAAACAGCGTTTTATGTGTGTTCAAAACTTGGAAATTGCTCACTATGACTCAAGTGTGGGAAAGGAAAAAAGAAAAGCTTTTACCTAAAAATATGAACTACTCACAAGCCCCAGTGGGGACAAATGAGAATGTCCTAAGAAAGTACTTAGGTCGATAACAGGGGTTTAGTTTCTAAATATCTCTCTCTCTCCCTCCCTTCCTCCATTTCCCCCCTCCCCCATCTCTCTCTCTCTCTCTCTCTCTCTCTCTCTCCTCTCTCTCTCTCACACACACACACACACACACACATACACACAGGAGATTAAACACGGGATCATATATGGTAGCAAATACTCTATCAATAAGCCATATGCTGTTATTTTTTTCGTTTAATTTTAAGCTTGAGTCTAAGTTGTCCAAACTGCCCTTGAATTTACAATCATCTTGTTTTAGCCCCGCAAGTATTGGTGATTTAAAGGTATACACCACCACAAGTCCCTCGTTTTCTTAAAAATGCTTCTTCCCTTTCCTTTGTTCTTTTCTTTTAGATTGTCAGAGAAAAATAAAGATACCATTATCCCATATCCTTTTGTAAATTTCTGTTAGTTCTATAAATGAGCTATTTCCATCAAACTGATACTTGTGTATTAAGAACCAGTCTTTGAAAGTGCATTTGTACCCACTGTTGATTTCTAGGTTCCTAGTCACAGTTTCTGATTCTCTGCTCCCTGTCCTCATGTCCACCTGAACCTCATCCGAACAGATCCCAGTTTTCTGGGAAATCAGCATGTCCATAGTCTACACAGGCTCGCAGGGACCTAGGGACTGTGCAACATCATCACAGGTCTGCAGAGAGCAAGATAGTGCTGGGCAGCTCATGTCTACTCGTGCTTAAAAGTCATCTCACTTTTGCAGCTTATGATTTCCCTGCAACCCATGTGAAATCCTGTTATTCACATGCCTCGGCATAGTATCAATTTACGAGATAAAACGGAGGCTGTGAACTCTCACACATCGACTCTCTGCTCTATTTCTTACCAACATCCTCTTTTTCTATTTTTCAGGACTTAGACTAACATTACAGGTCCTGAGAATTGGAGCTTTTCTTATTGATATCTGAAGACATCTATTTGGAATTTACTAAATATTCATTTCTCATAATTCTATCTCCTGTGTATGACAGTGTATTTTTAATTACTGTTGTCTTAGAAGTAATAGTCAAGGTTCCATTTTGTCACACTGACTTTCTGCCTGCTTGAACTTAAAGTATAATAATCCTAAATTTGAAGGTATGGTAAGTGCATCAGAAAGCAACATGGTGTAGGTGTCTCACTCAAAAAGGCACAGAAGTTGTCTGAAAGTATCTTAAATATTTGAAATATTTTAAGTTACATTAGGTAAGTAAATAAAGTAAATTGATAACATGTCAGTAAACAATAATCATTTCTTTCTGTAATTAACTTTGAAATCAAGCCGCTTCAATATATCACCTATAATTATTCATTTCACTAACCCACTGTGTCATACAATTAAGAGATTTTCAATTTCTCTCTGATACATAACAAAGCAATCAGCATTGTTGACTATGTAACTGATCAAATCCCTAAGGACAAATACCTAAAAATGTAAAAACAAACTCAAGTGATATAAACTTTAAGATTTTTGCAAGAAAAATCTATCAATTTTCCCAACTCCATATTTTATCACTCATAGGGTCCTAACTTATAAGTAAAATTCACTTTTTGTACTGTCGATTTCTATGGGTTCTTGCAAATCAAAATCCAGCATGCACCAACAGAATCATGATATGAAGCAATTCCATCCTCACAGAACCATTCTCTAGCTCTGCCCCTTAAAAACCACTCTTCCCCCAGGTCTAACCCTCAGCAATCATTGATCTGTTTTTCACTCCTATACTTTTGTTCTTTTTCCAAAATGTCATATAAGTAAAACAATATAGTGTGGAAACCTTTAGGTCTTACCTCTCTCACTCAGCAAAGTGCATGTGGAGCTCATACATACTGCTATATCCATCCATAATTCATTCTCTTTTGTTGCTGAGTAGTACTGAATTGTGGAAATGCAGCATATTTTCTTTACCCATTTCCCTGCTGAAGGACATTTGGGTTGTTTCCAGGTTTGGGCTACTGTGAATAAAGCTGCCAAAAGTTTTTACTGTGAATGGAAGTCTTAATTTCTCTCTGGTAAATAAGGATGGGATGGCTGAGTTGTGTGGAGAATACAGATTTTAGAAGAAACTGACAAACTGAGTCCCAAAGCAGCTGGACCATTTCACTTTACTATGAGCAAATGTATAAGAGTTTGATTATTGTGAGCCCATAGCAACACTGTCTATGACTAGCTGTTTTGGTTCTTTGTTTAATTTTCATCATCCTTATGGGTCTATAATGACATTTGTACTGTAATTTTAATTTGCATTTTCCTAGTGACCAGTGATGCTCAGTCTCTTTTCATGAATTAATTTTCCATCTGAATATCCTTGCTGTTGAAAGTTCTTTTCAAATCTATTTTTAAATTGGGAGGCTTGCTTTTTATTGTTGAGTTCAGTATACGTTCTAGGTAGAGATTTTTTTGTCAATTATGTGATTTGCAAATGTATTCCCACAGTCTGGTGTTTTAGTTTTATTTTTAAAATGTCTTCTGCAAAATGAAAAATTTAATTTTGCTAAAGTCTGATTTATCAACTCTTCATTTTGGATTAATATTTTGGTGCTTAATAAAGCTGTTTTGAAGGAGATAAATATTCAAGAATCAAAAGAAATATATTTCCTGCTGCAATGAGGAACTAAATCTTATACATCAAGACCTAGAATTTCATAACTTTAGATGGAAAGAATTATCAAACCAATGTATCTTATTATATAACACTGACACTAGTTTTTCACATCTAGTACTAGAGTAGCTTTTTGATGATAAATATTCATTGATATTACTAAGATTTTAGCATAAAAACATAGTGACAATGTACATAATATGATGAAAATTGTCTTGAGGATAAAACTTTTATGTACTATCCATATAATAGCACAATATACAAAGACGGGGATTGTTTTTCATAACATTATATCAAACGTCAGGCACAATGCTGTTCACCTTTTTTAGTCTCAATAAATTTTAGTGGAAAGAATAATGGAGAACTAAAAGGAAAACAAGCTTGTCCATTTAAGTGTAAGATCCATTTAGCATGTTCCCTTCACCCCAACCCCTACAGGCCAGGTTTCACATCCCAACATTAACTGAGAGGCCAAGTAGCATAATGGAGTCTGGAGTCAAACTGCCTGACTTAAAACCCAGCCTCCATCACTTACTTGTTAATTCTACTTAGCTTCTTAGTGCCCTCCTTTGTACAATGAAGACTATTTCATCGAGTAATTGTGATGACAAGAGTATATATTTCATTGCACTCCAAGCCCCCTAGAACAGGTTATTGTAAGAATTCAGTCATTTGATATAAGTAAAACTCTAAGAAAGTCCGCTTCAAAAAATAATTAAGTTTTAAAATATATGTGAAACACTTGTAATCCCAGCACGCAGGAGACAGAGGCAGGAAGATTGCTGAGTTCAAGGCTTGCCTGGCCTAAATAGTGAGCTCAGAGCCAGTCTGAACTATAAAGTGAGACCCTGTCTCGGAAAAAAAAAAATGAATAATAACATATTGAAAGTCTCAGACTGTTTTCATTCTACTAAATTTAAAAGTCTACCTTTCTAGGAAATTTGACCTTGGATAATGTATAAAGAAAGCAAAATCAGTTTGTTTTTTTCTTGTGTTGGTAGATTCATGTTTTTTGTGCTGCATCACATGCCTGCTCCTAAATAATCAGCTACTACCAGATATTCTCTCTAGATCCTATACATTTTGTGATCTATGAATATGTGCAGTTAAACTTCTAAGAATTTTTGTACTAGGGAAGAAACCTACAAAGTGAAACATGTTAAAACAGGCAAATCTCTTAGACTGTATAACTCTTGAAAATCTGAAACACAGTGTTTCACGTTTCACTTTGAATAGTGTTGCTGTTGAAATCTTTTCCATTGCCTGATCCTCTGGCAATGAAGTTGCTCCTATTCACTTTTCCAACGTGTTTTACAAACTTACTTCAGATATGGAATTACAATACTATAGATGAGGAAGCATGGAAACAAATGCTTAGAACATGTTACATTATCCATTAGAATTTGAGAATCAACAGAAAACATAGTTTTTGTTTTTGTTTTTGTTTTTTGAGACAGGGTCTCGCTTTGTAGTTCAGGCTGGCTCTCAGCTCACTATGTAGCCCAGGCAAGCCTCGAACTCAGCAATCCTCCAGTCTTTACCTCCCGAGTGTTGGGACTACAGGCGTGAGCCACCACGCCTGGCAAGAAAACATAGTTTTTAAAAGCTTAGTTTAATCATTACTGAAACCTGACAAACATGAAAAGCAAAGTAACCAAATGAAAACTAGGCAGGTAATAGTTAGAAAAACAGAATAGCAAAAGAATAAACATTGAAGGCATAATTCTAAAGTACTTATTCAAACCAAACTGATGTCAGTTGGAAATCTGCATACCTAGTAAACAAAGATGTTCCACCTAAATCAGTCACATGGAATGTATGAGGCCAAAAAATATAAAATTTTTGCTGTTATTTATTTGTCTTGTATATCTTGAATATTGTCTAAGACTGATTCTGAAACCCTTTTATGGGTAATAAGTGTTCAAGTGCAATAAACTCTATCTGACCCAAACTTATCTATTAGTCCAAAAATAATTCAATTTTGCACTGCTATTTTTAGTCAATCTCAGAAAATAATTAATGCTTTGACCTAAAAAGTGTAAAAAGGAAATAAAATATATGCTGAGATGTTTCAAAAATGAAGGAGTAACCTTAAGCAAATTTCTCAAAAAGCCAAATGTTCTTTGATATTGTTGTCAAATTCTCAAGACTTCATAACAGTAATGATGACATTTACCAAAAGGATAAAAGATGAAAAATACAGATGTTTCAAACCCCATGTTTTCCTTTTTCTGCAACAAAGGCTAAGGATTTGGCTCAGTGGTTCTGGTGTCTGTCTCACTAGTGCAAGTTCATGAGTTTGATTCCTGGCACAAAAAAAAAAAAAATTTGAACCAAGATAAAAAAGAAATGGGGCCAGAGATTTAGCTCAGTGGTTCCAGCACCTGCCTTGCAAGCGCAAGGCCCTGAGTTCAATCTTGGTAACCACATACAATGCTGGGCCTGGCGACTCACGCCCAGGAGCAATCAATACCACATACCACAGTGCCAGGCGTGGTGGCTCATGCCTGTAATCCCAGCACTCGGGAGGCAGAGGCAAGAGGACTGCTGAGTTCCAGGCTTGCCTGGGCTATATAGTGAGCTGAGGGCCAGCCTGAACTACAAAGAGAGACCCTGTCTCAAAAAAAAAATGTATTCTTATTTAATGAAATAAATATTGCTTTATTAGAAATCTGCTGTACTTAAGAGGTCAAGTTCTTAATTATATCAATAATTATGTTGCTATTTATTGCCTTCAAGGGCTGATACCTTTGGAAGCAATATAAGAAACATTTATGGTAATTTATTCCATAAAGAATAATTTCCCAATTCTTTTGGGCAGTTATACTAGCATCTTCTAAATTATTTATGTACAGGCTCTTACTTCCTAGTATGTAATAAATGGTAAAAAACAACTGGTCAATAAGTTTCATGATATAATTTTATTTAAATCTTCAATCCACTATATCCTTTTCTTGGCCATGAAAACAAAATGATGCACCTTGTGTATCACTAATTCCCTTAGAACTGTAGTTTGCTTAGAGTAAGTATTCAATAAATTCTAGTTGAAGTCAACTGAGCTAAGCAGATATTGACATCTATAAAGCCAGAAAAAAGTGAGAAATTTTAGAATATTCATGAATTTATCATTTAACATCAGTATCATGTTCAAGATCTCACTACTGTGAATATTGGTAAAACTAGTTTTGAAACAGGGGGACCTAGGTTTGAATTCCAGCCTGCCCTTACTGATTGTGCACCTCTGGACAAGTTATTTCATCTCTACAAATACTGGGTTCCTCATCTAAATAAAAGAATAATTTCAAATAATACATCACAGGAGTTATGTGGCAATTAAATGAATGATGATTAAATGAAGTAATTTTAATGTAACAGACATAGTGTTTAATGGTGATAGATGATGATGATGATGATGATGATGATGATACATGTCTAAAATCTGTAATCCCTTCATATTTTGAATAGCTTCATTAGAAATGCAGGCAAGTCTGTACAGAAAAGGAGAGCAGATGAATGTAGAAAACCACAAATGCACTGAAAACATTTATGCAAAGCTTTGCATCTGATATGTCAGTGTGCTTCCATTGGCAGTATATTGCCCATCCAAGACTCTAATTTTGCTGGCAGTAATACTCTATTAACAAACATTTCCTCAGGGGGTAGTGCTGAGAAAAAATGCTGGGTGGCAGGAGGATGTGTCAAAAGAAAAATTTTGTAACAGTGGCTCTCATTTAGCTAATCAAAAATGACTGAAAATGTCAAGATGGAAATAGAAGAGTTTTTACAAAACAGTTAAGTCCCCATTACATAGGCCTCTGGAAAGGCAGAAAGGAACTTTCCCTGAGGCAGCTGCAGGAAGCTACACAGGCAGCGCTACGTGAGCATCTATAAAAATGTGAGCACTGGCAGGCTGAGCCACGAATACCTGACTGAGCATAGACCCTGCCCGTTCGCCTTTCCTTTCCTGATCTGAAGGAAACAGCTGAGCTCAGGAAACCACCTTTTCTTTCCATGTGGAAATACACAAACTGTGAAATCTTAATCATCAACCCATTCTGTACATCCAGCCATGTTAAACTAACTTAGGAAATCTATGCCACCATAACACTCATCCCTGGACATCTGGACACCATGGGATATTTCTTTCTAACTCTGAAATAATTGTACAGTGTTTACTGTCAGGCTGTGAGAGACATTTTTATAATTTCATACACATGAATTTCAGCAAGGTGAGAAAGGAAATATGTTTTATTTCCCTTATTCGTTTCTTCACTTACTATCTAAAACCTGTCAAAAATAATTTTGGTCCACTCTACCAACCTGTTCTGTAGAAACAGAAAAAGAGTATATGTGATAAATTTGCTTCAACCTACAAAGAACCTCAGAGTTGCAGGAAACAATATTGCCTAACTTGAGAAATATTCTTCAATTCTCTTCATCATTCAGTTATTATAATGGGAGAGAATATCTTGACAATTGCTTGTGGCAGAACTTTTTAAATTTCTATGTGAGGAGGAATAAGTATGTAAACAGAGAAAATATTAAAACTTTCAGTGTTAATCTATATTTAAAAACTCAAGCATATCTTGACAAACTTTCAAATATAGAATGCATGAAGTTCATAAAATATATATGAGTGCGAATGCATTACAGTTTCTAATTTATTTTCCCCTCAACAAAAGTCTACCTTTGAATTCTTATTTATTATGCCTTTTATTCAATTGAGTACACAGACAGAAAACACAATAAGGCTTCACTAATTTCATAAAATATTGAAACACTGACACTGCAAATAGAATTTCACTATCGTTATGTACTTCTAAATGTATTTCATAGTTTAATCTAAAACCATCCTTAAGAAATGTATGATTTTCTAGACTCTTATTTGGATAAATTCCTTTCATTATTTTGGAGAAGAAATATTTGAAATGTGGAAATATTATTTTCACTTGCTCAAAAGAAGTAAAAGAACTTGATTTCTAGAGATTAAGCTATTAAAGAAGCAAAAACTATGTTAATGTCTTGCCCTCTTGCAAGTTTTAAAAAGGAGTTCAGTTGTCTCCTAAGGAAATAAAGGCTGCTTCTTTATACTCAGCTTTATTAGATCACCATTTAAAAGCCCATTATAAAGTTCTAATTTCCTAATTAACAGGTTCATCTCTGCTGTTGAAGCCAATGTAATTCTCCAAGTCAACTTTTATAAATGCATTTAGATTTGGTTAAAATTTTTCAAATGTCTACTAATCTTTGCTAATTTTTTCAGATTGTGCCTATGTTCACTGTAAACAAATTCTAGTCCATGAAAGACTTTGCAATGTAGGAAATGAGGAAGAAGGAGTGTAACAAACAAAGATGTGCTGAGATTGGATCAGCAGTGCAATTGCTCTGCAGTTGGATTTCACGGTTTGGTCTATGGTTTGGCACTTCTGAGGGCCAGTGTTCAACTAGGCAAACCCTCTACTGCAATGACTCCTGTCCCATAAGGGTTTGAGAATCTGTTTCAGAACCACAGAATTTGTAGAAGTGAACAACAAAAACTTTGGTTAAACTGCACACATCTCTCTTTATGTTCTACCATATATATAACTATTGTGATACATATACTTATTATACATAAAAAAGAGATATAAGTGTTCCTTTTCTTATCTTAGTATGTCTATTTTCATTTGTTTCATGGTACAAATGTCAGTAACCTTACGTTCTAGGCACGGAGAAGACAGCAAACTGGAACAAAATCCAAATAAAACACATAAAGATGCCTGATGACAATGTTACCTGCTTATTTCTCAAAAAGAAAAAGTAAAATACATGCAGAAAATATACACACTACCATGAATGCATAAATCCTTGGAAGAGTGTTATTAGCTAGAATCAAAGCTTTCTACTTATTTCTTCTGTGACTTGAGACATACTGACAGGCAAATTCTAACTCAAAACAAAATACATTATTAATATGACTGACTCTGAAACATCATAAAGGAAAAACATACTTCAACATACTAAAAATGAACTTTTGTTTTCAATGTTAAATCATTGTTCATGTTTCCTTTTATCCATTTCTGTCATGACACACTCAAGGATGCAAAATACAGTGATATTAAAAACATATTTATACATATATATATGTACATTTTATATGCATGTATATAATATGTCCATATTGACTGCAGTAACTACGTACAACACAGATGACAATGTGTTCTGTGCTATGGATGGGAGAGGATGAATCCAAACATCATTTGTTCAGATGAAGCACTGTGCACTAAGTGGGAGCAAATAAAACTGGCTATTTTTTTTTCTTTTTTTTAGTTTTTTGAGACAGGGTCTCACTTTTTAGTTCAGGCTGACCCTGAGTTTCATATATAGCCCAGGGTAGCCTAAACTCATGGCAATTCTTCCTGCCTCTGCCTCCCGAGTGCTGGTATTGCAGGGATGAGTCACCACACCCACCACTGTGGTATGTGGTATCAGGAATCAGGACCTTGAATTTGCCAGGCAGACGCCAGAATTACTGAGCTAAATCCCTGGCCCAAAACTGGCTAGTTTTATTTTAACTTTGCTCTTCCCTTCAGTGTTTGTTTCAATTATTTTCCTCTTAATTTGAAAAGGAAGTGAGTCTGTGTACTTTTGGAATTTGAAAAGTCAATCTCATTCAATTTTGATTAGAACTATGTTTAATTCAGTGGAGCCTATTCATAAATGGTAATGCCAAGCATTTACCCTATACACAAAACCTGAATCTGTGGCTTCAGAACAAAAAACAACTCAATTAATACCACAATAAATAGATTGAAAAATTTACAAGAGCGTAAAAATAGAAGCACATTACTATGAGATAAAAGGAACAGCTGGACCAGATCTAAACAGTAAGCTGGCTGGCATGTGGCCTAGGGCAGAGCATATGTTTAGCCCCACCTCTCTTTCACCAGGTCATCACCTATTGGCTATGATCTCTTTTGATTTAAATATATGGGAACCATACTAGGTCTTCAGGGTGGCTCAGATTTAAAAGACAAGATCAATATTTCAAAATGTGTTTATACTTAGGTATTTTGGAGCAAAATCAGGATGGAAAATTACTGAATATAAGGAGTTAATTCCCTGCTCCATTGTTAAAATATTTTTCTTATCAGTAAATAATAATATACTGCATATAATTAAATATATCTTCTTGTTTATAAATTATATAAACCATATTGCACTATTAACCATATTATAGTAGATTGTACATTATAGATTATGTAATCTAATATTAAAATGTGATACTATGACATAAGATCATATAATCTAAATATTATAGATTAAGCTAATAATGTTAATTAACATTAAGTCAATATTTAATATGATACATGCTTATTATAGTATAGGGTACAGTAGATAATATATAGCATATAACATATGTAGTAGTATATAATGCACACTTACCTTATACAAGAATCAATATGCATTAAAGAATTTTCTGCCAATAGGAAAATATGCAAATTGAACAAAGATTTTCTACATTTTTTGTTTGTTTGTTTTTGAGACAGGGTCTCACTTTGTAGTTCAGGCTGGCCCTGAGCTCACTATGTAGCCCAGGCAAGCCTTGAACTCAGCATTCCTCCTGCCTCTGCCTCCTGGTGCTGGGATTATAGGCATGAGCTACCACACCCAGCACTGTGGTATGTGGTACTGATTGCTGGTGGGCGTGAGTCACCACACCTGGTATTGTTGTATGTGGTTACTGGGGATCAACCAGGGACCTTGAGTTTGCTAGGCTGGCGTTGGAACCACTGAGCTAAGTCTGCAGCCAAGATTTTCTACATTTAAAAACAGATATACTGATTGATATGATATCTATGATATCTATCTACATATGTACCACTGGACCACAAATTTAAAAAGTTGTCAGAGAAAATTTTTAGGTCTCTGGTTTCATGCTATGTGGTAACAATATACTACCTTCTTCAGTGTATTTCAAATATTTCCCACACCCTTCAAATTTAAGAATGTAAAAATAATATACGTTATGAAATTTCTGTTACTTTTTTTTTTTTGAGACAGGATCTCACTTTGCAGTTCAGGCTGGCCCTGAGCTCACTATGTGGCCCAGGTAAACCTTGAACTCAGCAATCCTGCTGCCTCTGCCTCCTGAGTGCTGGGATTACAGGCACGAGCCACCACATTTGGCATGTTCTCTGTTACATGTTTTAACATCTAAGAATTAGTTTATGGAGTGTAGAACAATTTCAGTTTAGGCAGACAGCATAAAGCTGAGGCTGAGTTGAATTATACTCTTGTCCTAAACCTTTATTCAGGTATCAATTATCAAGGCAAGGATCCTAGTTATTATCTAGAGTACGGGACAATAGTTTCACATGTGCTGTTCTTCCCCAGCCTTGGTCTTTATAGAATCTTGTATTTGTCCTTGGACCCATCCTCAAGATTCAGTGTCTGTGTACATATGAAGCACACTCACTTCTCAGGAAAACTTTATGTTCCTGACTATGTATGCACTAAGGAGCAAAACTTCTAAGCTAATAGTATGATTAAAATGACTAAGGAAAATGCTAGCTTAGAGGTAAAGCCTACTTTCCAGCCACTATTAGCCCCACAGTTCTCAATGCATTCCACTCTCAAAGGGACTTGTCTCTATTCAGATCATGTTTTAATTTGCTTTCATAATTGTATGATTTTTCTAGACACATTTTCAATTGCCAGTTTAATGAAAATCTTAACAAATCAACTAGACTTCGAGTAATTTTTAAGCATTCTCAAATCTTGCCAAAATTAGTGAAATGTTTTCTGATGAAGAGTGGTCATAACTGGGTAGAATACCTCATGAGATACCAATGAAGTGAGCTCCAAAATGATTCTGGAGATACTTGCTTTGAGAATGAAAA
>PVIC010005022.1:42774-59805 GCA_004025085.1 Thryonomys swinderianus | reverse complement strand
TCAAGAGGTACTGAATAAAAGGTGTGGTGAGCTGGGGCCTGGGGTCTTTTGCTACCCAGAGTAGCATGGATCAGGCTCAAACTTATCCTCAGTGAACCTTGTTTCTGCCTACTTATTATTTCGCCGTGTGCCGCCGACTCACAGGAGACTAGAACCTAATGAAAGGTTCTAGTTACGTTCCCTTCCCCTGGTTCCCACACCGGTTCCAAAGACTTCTAAACCAGGTGGTCAGATCCAGTCACAGCAATAACGCCTCTTCTCTGGTACAAGTTTCTATGTTAGTCACTTTCCTGTCACAAAAACAAATTAAACAAAGCAATTTAAAGGAGGGCTACAATTTCCAGTGGGTTCAGTCCAAGGTCTGCTGGCTCCAAGGCAGAAACACTTGTAGGAAAAGCAGAGCAGAGAAAAACAAAACAAAACACTTATTTCATGACAGCCAGGAAACAGGGAAAGAGAGGAAGAGGAGGCAGGGCCATGACAAGCCATGTCCAAGTGACATCACCTGTGACTTACTTCCAACACTGCTCTGCATCCTAAGAGCTTGCTGAGCTACTTCACTCATCAGAGGATGAATCTATTGATGGATACAGTGCTCCCATGATTGGAGGACTGTAATTATTAAAATGAACCAAGTTTTAAATACAAATATTTCTAAAATGATTTTCTTAGTATCACAGAATATTCTGTTTCCTTAGACATCTAATCAAAGAAAAATAATGATGATTTATAACAAATTTGATCCCTTTGTAAACTGAATTTGAAAACCTGGAATATTGTAAATATTTGTAGTTTCCTTACGTCTTCTTTAATATCAAATTCTTAAAAGTGATACTTCATTTTTTCTACCTTCAAAAAAATTAGAATAAAATAACAATCATAATTACTGTCTTTATTGCATTTATAATAACTGTTATGTATGTTTTAAAATTCTATACAAATCCTTAGTATACATGAAGGTATTATTTGATGCAAACATAGTTATATTTTCAGAGTTGGCAAGTTAAAAATCTTATATACTTGCCGGGTGTGGTGGCTTATGCCTGTAATCCCAGCACTCGAGAGGCAGAGGCAGGAGGATTGCTGAGTTCCAGGCTTGCCTGGGCTACACAGTGAGCTCAGGGCCAGCCTGAACTACAAAGTGAGATACTGTCTCAAAAAAAAAATCTTATGTACTAGACAGTTTATTGTAAGAAGTAATCCAAAAAATCTACAGATTATTGAATCACTGCTTTTTAAAAAATATCTTGCCCCAGACTTGGTGAAATCACTAATCTTTTAAAATCAGAATAAATTTTCACCACAGAAAAAATTTTCACAACATAAATACAGTTGTTTTAGAAAATAAATTGAATAATTTAAATTATAGAAGAAACCCTTTTAAGATCTCTTAAAAGAATTTAGGTAATGTTAAGTTGAAAATTTTTCAGAATTTATCCCATATAGGTAAACACCCAAGTTTTCTGCTGGAAATGATTAAAAAGAGAGACATTTCCTCATGCTGTATATTTTTCTCTCCCTTAGAACACAAAACTGATATTTACAAGCTTGGTACAAAAATGGTTACAAAGTCGCTGTGGTTTTGTGAGTTGGATGTGAAGCTACTATACCTTAATGAAGTGGCACGAACATTTGATTTTCCTTATTGTACTTAGCAAGTATTCAAGTGGATTTTTAAACTGTTAAATAGCTTTTGAAAGAACAAAGATTCTTTATTTTCCAAAGCAAAATGGTCTTCCTTTGCTTTAGCACACACTGACACAATGAAAAGGCAAGCAAAGCCATCTAGATGAGCATTTGGCAGCAAAGGGATTTATTTTGTAATTATTACAAAATTGCTATTTAGTAAAATAGGCAATTACATTTCAGACTGACTTTTTGAAGGCACTGTTAACATTTTACGTGTTAGACTAAAAGGGAGAGAACTTTGCAAGGCTGACAATAAAAACGCTTGTGGGCTTCCTTTATTTACACGTACACAGAATACTTACCTTGGAACCTGTCCGCCTAAGGCTGTGCTGGTGTCCCTGTTTTACAAAGAAGAAAACCAGGGACTGAAGTAATTTTCACGGAGCAGCCTCGCTGGTAAGGAAGGGGCAGGGCCACAAATAGTGGTGAAGTCCTGACCACGTGGCCTTGTCTCCCATCCGTGCACTGAGCCCACTGTGTGAGTGTTTTCAGGGAGGGCTGAAAGGAAGAGAGCAGAGCCCAAGCGTGCAGCCCACAGTTAGTCTGTGTCCACATGTCAAAGAGGAAAGGCTGTGGCTCTTCTGCTGTGCCACGGAGTGGTTCTTCTTCAAGCTGGTGACTGAGGATGGTATGTGAAGTCAGCAGTTCAAGTACCGCACAGAGCCAAAGAAAGTTTCTGCTCTCTATCAATATCCCTGCTTTCTGGACTTTCTGTCTGACAATATTTACTCAAAAGTGACCTCTGCTAGAGATATAACTGGCCTTACTCAATGATAGGAAACTCACCATTTAACATGGCTCCTTCCTTCATCTCTAGGAAAGTTACAGTGGTGTTTCTGTTCCTCAGACTGAGACTCTTCATCTGTGGACAGGGACACAAGACTCTCACCCACGTAGAGTTTTATCATATTTACATTTTCAGTAGTTAATAAACTGCGCACAATTCTTGCTCAACACTAGACTTCAACACTCATAATACATATTGCTTCTTGACACTGTAGTAGGCTAAGATGATCATCACCGGTATTTCATTTCATCAAAGCATGCTGGGCACTGATTTGGTTAGGCCTGGGAGGGTCATATGGTGCTATGTGGTAATAACTAGGGATATAGCTCTAGTTAGTGGCCTTTCTGTCTTCAGGGTCTTTACTGACTCTACTCAAATGCCTGGTACCTTCCTGGAAACAGGAGGATCCTTCACTTTTTCCATGTGGTCGCTCCAACTGAGCCCTTTTTCACTCCATGTGGAATCTCTCAAACCAGGGGCTCAAAGGCCTTACAAAGAAGTGAAGTTTTTAACCTTGAGACTGTACTCTTAAGAGAAATAAATCAAACACACGTGTTTAAGTATCACATCGTTTCTTCGGTGTGAGAAACTGAAAATGTAAATAAGGACCAAGATATGTAATAGATATTATGAAATCGGAAGTAAAATTTTAAATGGAAATTGGTACTAGGGAGAGAAAGAGAAATAAAGGAAAGTAAAGAGAAAAATGAGAAAATAAAGATAAAATGGAAATGAAGTTTTTATAATAGAAGGGAAAAAGAGTGGAAGGGAAGGAAGTGGTATGGGAAAAAAATCAGAGCAATGATACATCATGTACAGGTATAAATTCCCTAAGGTGAATGTGATCACATGTATATCTACATTATATCAAGTAATTGAATTAATGAAAAAAGTCACACCACTATGAAAAGATGAAAGTAAATGGAAAACTAAGTGAAGCTCTCCAAAATGGAGTATTCTATGGGCCCACTTGAAAAATGCAAACTTTGTCTATGACCTTTGAAATCCTTCTCATAATTACAATGAAGTGATAATTGATTTGTGGTTTTATTTCTGATCTTTGATAGCGTACAATCTGTAATGAAAAAGACTGTGTTTGACTTAATTCAGCTGTGTTCCAAGACCCTTTCACACTATCAGCAACACAGGATTTGTAAATAATACATGAGTGAGTCAAGTAATTAATTAATGAAGTCAGCATATAAATGTAACAGTATGGTAATTTCTCCCCAACCAGTTTCCCTTTTGGGGTTTATTTGCTTGCTATGCAAAACTATTTAAAATTATTAAATGGAAAAGTCTAAGATGTAATTCATGAAGAAATGTTTTATAACATGTTGCAAAGAATTAATATTGTACTTGGATTTATAATTTCAGAAAAAAGCTGAAACTTGTTAATTTCAAATACTATGTTTGACAACCATTGGTAATTATTTTGATAAAATATTTAATTTTCTAACTATGTAGAATCAAAATTACCAAGATTATCTTAAAAGTACTGTTGTAAATTGTATGGCTTACAGTTTGACTAGTAAGAACAAAATATTTTTCTGCTACATTTAATTTTCTGTATGTAGTGTATTATTAATTACAGTGATTTATCAGGCTACTGTTGTAAGTTTGGAGCTTTTCTTCTCAAACATCTGAAAGAGAAAGTTAATCTTTAAATTATAATTTATGGTCATGTGAGAAAGTTAAAGTTTCTCATGGATATGTGTATATAGGAAAAAGTGAACAGTACATACACTTTGGGACTTTGATAGTTTCACTCATCAACTGGGAATAATAAAAAAAATCCCTTGAGGACAAAAAAGCACTAATATTGTAAGACAAAAGGGTGACCCTCGGTACTGATTGCTCATTGACCATTTATCAATTTTAAGGTACTATATACCATTTGTTATGTTTCTAATAAAATCATTATCATTTCTAAAGACCTGCTGGAGGGTGAGTTTCTTTCATTTAAGGAAATTTTTTTATTTACTCATAAAGGTAATTCTTGAGGGAGATATTATTGCCTTAACTCTGCAAATAACCACAGTGTAGCTTCAAACATATAAATACCTACTCTAAAACCCAAGATATTCCAAGTACCTTATCCTGACATCATATCTGGTTTTGAAATAAAGACCATTTATTAGAGAGGTGTTTTAATTTGCATACCTCTAGTCAAGGGAGATCCTAAAAGCTCTATCTCCCATACCCTTTAACCCTTCCCATCAAATACTCAACCCACTTATTCTAGAACATGAATGCTCTTAACTATTGAAGTTGTAGCATACTGTCCCTGTGAGGTAAAAACAAAACCCTTGGCAAAGTCTCATACGGACATATGCATGTGCTGAACATTCACTAAATAACTCTCCCTGAAAGACCCGCCTCCACAGAGAAGCAAGAAGAGACTTATTCTGGTCTTATAATTGGCAGCAAGATACTACCTGGTTCACCATCTGTGCACCATCCCTGCCTGCCTCAAGCTACGCTCTCCAGACCCCTAGTGTGAATTTAAAATCTCAGAGTGACCCTGTTGCAGCAACGATTCATTAGACCACCGAGCAAAATCCTATGAGCAAAATTCTGTCCAAATCTCTACCTGGCAATAAATATTAGGAACAGTTCTAGCCTACAGTAAAATAAACGACGAAAATTTGAGCAGCTGCCTATGGGAACACAGAAAAAAGTTTTAAAAAAATAATACTTTTTCCCAAAAATGTAGCAGAACACTGAATACACTGAATAATATAGGGGTGGAGGCCTTGAACTATCTGGAGTACCAAAGAACCAGGAAAATCTGACATCCTCCAGGGAAAAGATATTTACTAGCTATCAACTCTGAAATAATCCAGATATATTACAGAGTTTACAAAGATTTCTAAAAGATGTTATAACTATTTTCAGTCAAACAGAGTTTTCCTCTCATGGTGAATAAAGAGGAAGGAAATTAGAGCATAAAACAGAAACTAGAAAAGAGAAACAAATGAAAATCCCAGAACAGAATGATACTATGAGAGAAAAGTAACCAAAAGCTTATTTGATGGTTTAGAGTTGCCAGAGGAAAATCTCCATGAATATGGATGAATAAAAATTATGTAACAGAAAAAACAGGGCTGAGGACTTAGAGCAGTGGTTCCGGCATCTGCATGGCAAGTGCAAGGTCCCAAGTTCAATCCCCAGCACACCACATGCCACAGTGCCAGGCATGGTGGCTCACGCCTGTAATCTCAGCATTTGGGAGGCAGAGGCAGGAGGACTGCCACGAGTTCAAAGTTAGCCTGGGCTACATAGTGAGTTCAGAACCAGTCTGAACTGCAAAAGTGAGATCTTGTCTCAAAAAAAGAAAAAGAAAAAGAAAAATCTTTTGACAGAAAGGAATGAAGACACAAAGACATGAGAAATAACATTAAAAAATCTAACACTCATTTAATTGAAGCACTAGGAGAAGAAAAGACGACGAGGCAGAGTAAATCACTGATGAACAATAATTTAGGACATCCCAATATTGATGTTAAGTGTGCATTTACAATTGTGAAAGCTACTAATCCCAAACAAAATCAATGGAGAGGACAGCATGACCTCGTATCCCAGCTAAAATACTAAGCAAACATGGACAGAAATTTTAGAAAGTAGCCATAGAAAATCATGATATACATAATAGCAAGAAATTGGATGCCTACTGATTTTTCATCAGAAACAAAACCACAGAAGATGAAAGTGAGGATATGTTCCAAGTGTCAAAAAAAGGAAAGAAAAATCTCTGACATGCGTGCTAAAAAAATTGAATAGTCACATGCAGAATATTGAGTTTAGACCCTTATACCTAAAAAATCACACCCCTCGTAGAGAACTGCAAATTAAAGTAATATAGTGAGATATCATCTGACTCCAAAAAGAATAGCTTGTCATCAAGAAATCAAGGGCATGTGAGAAAAAGGAACTCTTCTACACTGCTGGTGAGAATGCAGACTAGTGCTACAGCTACAGAGATGCGTACAGATTTTCCTCAAAAAACTAAAAATAGAAATTCCATTTGATCCAACTAAGGCCCTTCGAGGGACCCTACCTGGAAGGGCTAAAATCATCTTGTTAGTGCAGGTATAAGCAATGTTTCTAAAAATGCACTTCACAATCACTAAATCTTGGGAACGGCCTATATGTTCATTGATAGATAAATAAAGAAAATACAGTATTACTCTGCCTTAAAGAAAGATAAACTGAGCTGGGCGTGGTGGCTCACACCTGTAATCCCAGCACTCGGGAGGCAGAGACAGGAGGATTGCTGAGTTCGAGGCTTGCCTGGACTCCATAGTGAGCTCAGAGCCAGCCTGAACTACAAAGCGAGACCCTGTCTCAAAACAAAACAAAACAAAACAAAACAAAACAAAAAAGATAAACTGGTGGCATTCCTAGGTAAATGGATACACCCCGAGACCACAGTGTTAAGTCTAATAAACTATACACACAAATATTACATGACTTCTCTTACATAAGAACTCTCTCAAATACAGAGATGCATGCACAGGCGCGCGTGCGCACACACACACACATAGAGCAAAATACAAGGTAAATAGATCTTTTTACAAAGGAAGAAACAATACAGGGAGCAGGAGAAAGAGGAAGAAATGGGGGTGAAAAAGAGAAGAATTGAAGGAATAAAATGATGAAAATAAATCTTTCGCAGATGAGAAGGGAACAAAGAGAAGAAACAGGGAAGGAGAGAAAGGGGGGGAACACAAAAGGGTTACGATGTACTGTGTCCATGTACCAACTCCTCAGGGTAAATGCAACCATTATGTGTTGCGAGCATGTACCAATTAAAAAGTAAAGCTTTGTATTAGGCTTGGACTGTCACAACAAAACACCACAAGCAGCTGCTTTTGATGAGATATTTAAAATTTTTTTTTCAAAGTTCTAGTGGCTGAAAATACGTGTTTAAGGTGGCAGCGTGGTTGGTGAGGTGTCTCTGTTGCTGTGCAGTCACAGGATCGTTCTTCGGGGAAAGAGAGGAAGAAAGAGCGACAGCTGACATGCTAGCATTGCTTTTTACAAGGATACGTTTTACTGGATGAGCGCTCTGCACATCAGACCTTGTTTAACCTTCCTTGCTTTCTTCCCACAAATGCAGCCATATTCAGAGTTAGAGCAGCAACATTTAGAATCACTGAAGGTCTTTACATTCAACCCAGGAAAAGAGTGAAGGCAACAGAAAGACATGTTTGCATGAAAGCAAACATGGAGAATTTGTTGCCAGCATATTTATACTGTAAGAAATCCCTGTAAGAAGTTGTTTAGGCTGAAGGCTCATGAGACTGAAATGAGTTTTGGATCTTTGTAGAAGGTTGCAGAGCACCAGATATAGAAAACATCTGACTAAATACAAAAATTATTTTTTCTCTTAATTTCTTTAAGGTAGAACTGTTGGAAACAAGGACATGTTTGGGGAATTTATTATGTGTGCAAATGAAATTTATGAGATAAATACAGCATAAAGTATGGATGATAATATAAATGGAGCTATGTGAGGCTCCTATATTTTATGCAAATACAATGTTAATTATGTAGTCTCTGAAAAGTTAAGATGCATATTGCAATCAATACAGAACTGCTAACAATATAATATGCATCCATATAGCTCAAAAGGTACAGAAGGCATCTTGAAGAAACACCCACTGGGAAAAGCCAGGACCAGTTTGTCACAAAAGTCAGAAATTCCAGTAACATACATAATGAATAAGTTTCCTGATGCCAAAAGTGGCAGAATGTGAATCAAGACTCAATTCTGTCTGTCTTCCCACTTCGTGACTGGATCACTAATGGTCTTCAGTCTTCAATGTCTCATTGTCTCCTTCCCAAGGAAAAGAGTGTCTTCTGGTGGTATCCTCAGAAATAGCATCTATAATATTTCCAAGGTTTTCATTGTGTTAATCTTTCCAGTATTTTTTATCAAGCTGCTTCTAGATGGTGATATAGTTCTAAGTACTGAAAATCAAATTAATATTGTCTTGCCTGAACTATGGAAGTTGTAAGAATTAAGATCTAAGTGTTCCCAAGCCCCTTTAGTTTCAGAGATAAAAATCCTTCCAGTAGACTGGAGGATTAGTATGTGTTTGTATTTTGGGCTCATTATAAAGGTAAACTGAGTCAAGGATTATATTTACAGCAGTACCATTGCAGCAATGCTCACAGATATTTCTGACATTTGTTTTAGAGCCAATATAAAAGTAACATGTGCAAGCTTTTTGTCCAGGGGATTTTTAATTTTGACATGATGTGAAATTATCAAACTCCTACCCATGTAATTTTTTTTTTCTTTGAGATAGGGTCTCACTTTGCAGTTCAGGCTGACCCTGAGCTCACTATCTAGCCCAGGCAAGCCTGGAACTCAGCAATCCTCCTGCCTCTGCCTTCCGAGTGCTGGGATGACAGGCTTGAGCCACCACGCCTGGCACTGTGGTATGTGGTATTAATTGCTGGTGGGCATGAGTCACTATGCCCAGCATTGTATGTGGCTACTGGGATCGAACTCAGGGCCTTGCACTTGCGAGGCAGGTGCTGGAACCACTGAGCTAAATCTCCAGCCCTATCCATGTAATTTTTAACCAAAAGGCTGATGTTTCATATTTTAAGAGGCCAATACAGAACAGCCCACTTCTAGGTCCTGAAAATTTAACAAAAATCAAAATTGACCTAGTCTTCCCCTCACATGCTCATATCATGGCACAATACACAATAAACAAGTGGATAGATAAATGAAAATTATTATGTTATAGAGTATTAGTTGATAACATCCAGTGACAACTTATAAAAAAAAAGGGCTGAGTGTTGGAAGGAGAGTAGACAATCCTCCACAGCCAATGTTTCTCTGAGATAGACTTCACTTTCAGCACTGTGTATGAATATCTGACTTAAGACATGAATTATGCAAAAAGAAAATCAAGGCAAGATTTTAGAGAAAAACATGCATTTCAGGAGGTGGCCTGGGCAAAGACACAGGCAGGCAGGAACTTGGTAAAGGTGCTTGTAGGACTAGCTGGATTTTGTGGAACTTTGTGGGGTCCAGTGAAGAATGGGACACACATTCTAAGTATGAATGGAAACACCTTCAATTTTTAAAGCGAAAATGTAATATGATTGAATTTACAGTTTGAAAAGTCAACTTGGCACCTAATAAGAACAGACTAAAGGAGACAGGAATGGAATCTAAAGGCCGAGTCAAGCAGTCCAAAGAATAGACAATGGCTGTTCAGAATGGGGTGGTTACCATAAAATTTCAGGCCTACAGAGATATCTCCCTGAACTCCCACACTGCCTTGTTTAAACCCCTCTCCGTACAGCAATAATTTCCTGTCCCATTTTAGACACTACTGGTAGCAAAGAGTAAATTTTGCTCCTCTCTCTTTCTCCCCTGGTTTTCTGGACATTTTCTTCATAGCAGGTAGTCAAACAGTAAACAAAATTATGATATTCTCCTAGGAAACTCCTAATTTTATTATGAAAAAATACAGAGATAATAAAAAGTCAGAACTAAATACGTTGTTTTAAACTTTAGAGTGTATAAGACTTTTTGGAAACTTGGTTTCATTTTCTTTCCTCTTGTAATACTGCCAAGTATAAAGTTTATATCTACTTTTGAGTTAAACCAGTGCAAATAAAGCTTCAAGCAATTCTTAGGAGGAAAAATATCTTTTTCACTGTCTCATAACTCAAAAATAACTGAGCCAATTTAATTTATTCTTTTCATAGTACGGTGTTGGAGGAGGAATGGTAGAGATGAGTTGTGGAACAAATGAAAATTATCATCTTTCATAAGACCAAGGATGTAACATTTCAATTCAAAGCACATTTCTTGGAATGTTGTAAGACAAAAACGATGGAAGTTGAAAAGATAAATCCCTTTACCTATGAAGGAAAGCATCTGCAGTTTTACATCAAAAGACCTAAACTGAGATAAATCTTTTTGCATTTTGAAAGGAAGAATATTTCAGGAAAACATTGCCTGAGGAAGACTTATGAACATTGCTAACGTATCCTTGGTGAGAAAAGATTGCAAGAACATATTGTGGAAATAGAAACATGAGAACAGGAAAGGTTGTATTTAATGTCCTGCTGTGTGCGCATTTTCTTTCTCTACTCATTATAATTTATCACATGCCCTACCACCTTGCCAGCGTGCAATAAGTTTGTTTTGTACATTCCAGTAAATATTACACCATCAGATGCAATCTGAAAAACGTCACCTGCATTCTTTAATATTTCAAATTACCTGACTTATTTTCAAAGGAGGACTTAATGAAAAGATGGAGTTAGAGGAATCATGCATGAGATACTAAGCCATCCAAAGAGGGCTCTGCTTTGAGAGCATTCTGTAAGAATGCGGGCTGCGGCCATATGGGAGAAGCAGGAAGTGCTTAAGGGATACTTATGTGTCGAAAGCTGGCCAGCAGCAGCTGAAACCAATCCCACTGATATTTAATTTAATTTTGGCATTTATTAGTACATTTTCAGTATGTACTCGTTATAGTCATTACTGGGGATTAATACCTGTGCATAATGCAGCTTATATATTTTTAGAGCCCCTTGTGCTTCCGTCTTACGTCCCTTCATCTTTTGGCTTCCTTGTCATTTTCAAAAGATCTGTCTGGGGGAGGGAGTGGCTCTCCAGCTCCAATCAAAATCAGTTATCATTGCCTATGAAAACTTGCCTTTTCATGCCCACTTTGAAAGCCAGTACTTTGGGTGAGGGATTTAGCTCAGTGTTTACGGCTCTTGTCTCAACTGGAAACCAGTACTTTAAGTTTAGTAACTTCTTGGAAAGTTAGTAAAATGTATTTCCTACTTATTTTTAGTTCTTCAGCAAAGATTTTCTGACCTGGAGAGTTTTCTTTGTTGAATATTTTCTTGCAACCTCATTTCCTGTCCATCCAATGATGTGCCTCAGCCTTTGATACTTGTGAACACCTACCTCATTCAAAAGGCTAGTAGGGCCGACTCACGCTGGTATCGTTCATTACTCAGTAAGAGGTGTTTGATAATTATGTGTTGAGTGAATCAGGGAAATTATCCATGTGACTTGAAATATCTTAGTTGATAAGAAACTTCAGTTTTTTTCTACCATACAAGCACTAAAAAGAAGTAAATTGAGGTATTGGAGTTAAAAATATCATCTATAACAATATTTTTAAGTTAAACTTCATCAAAGTTAAAACTGTTCATTCTAGGAAAAATACTATTAAAAGTATGAAAACAACTAGTTACAGATGTGGAAAGAATATTTGCTGATCACTGTTTATTAATTTCTAAAACACACATAACTATCAATGTATATAATATATGCATGATATATGCTATATCATATATATTTAATAAATATATGTTTAGTATTATATTTATATATAATATTATATATTATTATATTATATTATTATATAATTATATATTATATATTATTATATTTATATATATATTTGTTTCTTAATTTTACTGTCCAAATTTAATACTAAGTAAACAGTCCCCATAAAAAGTGAGCAAATACATGAATGACATTTTAACAAATAGTATATGTGGGCAACAAACTGACATATGAAAAAGTGAAAGGTATAATATCATCATCAGAAAATGCAAATCAACACTTCAGAGTGAATTGTTATAAAACATCTACCAGAGAGACTACATAAAGCATCAATGATACTACATTCTGAGCGGGCTCCGAGGAATTAAGTGGCCTGTGCATTGCTGCTGGGAACTGTGAGAAAAATTTATCCTTTACCTAAAGAAAATACCTTGTAATTTACCAAGTGCATTATGGGCATTTGTCCCAGAGAAATGTATGTGCATTTTTATACAAAACTCTGTGTAAAAATGTGTTGTCTTTGTAATATCTTTTAAAGGAAACAGTACAGAGGTCCTGCAATGGATGAATGTTTAAACAGTGCTGTAGACCACTGAATGCTACTAAGAAACAGGGAGAAACTAATCAACAGTCCTATCACTAGGTTACTCTCCAGATAACTGTGGATTGTATTTTGTGCAATGGCTTATAGGGGTCACTTACTTGTCAGTGTTCTCAAACATAAAGTGGCATGTTATTCTAAGAAATGCTTGGGAATCACCAAAGTTCGTATCAGTCTCAATTTAGTCAAAGAAGATTTCTTTTTCAGGGAGAATTAACCTGAAAAATCTGTCTTAATTTTTGGATCATTGATAAGATTGATTTTGCATTACACTGAGACTTGATCTGTAGATTAAAAATACTATGACATGACATGATATGAAGATATAATTTTTCAGTGATCAATGATTTAAATATATTCTAAATCTCTTTTCAATCTAATATAATTTACAGCCATACCACCCTGAACGTGCCTAGTCTCATCAATCTCATATAAATAGTTACAGGTTTCTGGAGTTGTTTATAAACTTCGCGATGCTTGATTTTCTTCTCCTAGTGCTTTAAGGTAAAAAAGATATGATGAGTTATACATGTCCAATGAGAACATGTAGGCAGATGGAGAAAAGTTAATTTGTGCACACCTTTATAGCTGTCATTTACTTTGCTCCAATATGTGATTCCTTAGATAGGATTTATCCATACTTTTTTTTAAATTTAAATTATGTCAAATTATCCTTTTTGTCACTTTGTCCTGTGGATATCCATGAGAATTATAGATTTATTTTTTATTGCAAATGTCATTTTTATTTGAATCAAGAGTAATATACATATTTTTGGAATATAATGTATCATTTATATACACATTGTATACAAAATGTAATGACCTTGGTGTGAAAAAACATTATAAACATAATAATGTAAATGAATGCTAAATCTAAGACTTCATTTGAAAGAATAATGATTTTTAATTAATCTGATAAGATCGTTCCATAATATTAATGTATGTCAAAACTCCACATTGTATTATACATATATATGTAATACTCTATATAATTTGCCATATCCACTTGATATTTGTCAATTAAGAGTAAGAGGGAGGGATGAAAGGATAATGGGTAACAGTGCAGGGGTCCGGTTAGAAAATAGGAATAGCATTTCATATCTTATGGCACAGTATAATAACGACTGCAGTTGACTAATATTAATGAAAATGTTGAAATAGTTGTTCTGGAGAAGCTTGAATGTTTCCAAAACAATTGAGAACTGTTTGAGGTGGTACATGTGTCACTTACACCAAGGTCATTGCACATTGTATACAATGTGTATATAAGTGATATATTATATTCCAAAACACATGTGTATTCCTCTTTTTTTTTTTTTGAGACAGGGTCTCGCTTTGTAGTTCAGGCTGGCCCTCAGCTCACTTTGTAGCCCAGGCAAGCCTCGAACTCAGCAATCTTCCTGTCTCTGCCTCCCAAGTGCTGGGATTACAGGTATGAGCCACCACTCCTGGCACTGTGGTATGTGGTATCGATTGCTGGTGGGCATGAGTCATACACCCAGCATTGTATGTGGTTACCGGGGATCAAACTCAGGACCTTGTGCTTGCAAGGCAGGCGCCAGAACCACTGAGCTAAATCTCTGGCCCGATGGGTATTACTCTTGATTTAAATAAAAATGACATCTGCAATAAAAATAAATCTATAATTCTTGTGGATGTCCACAGGACAAAGTGACAAAAAGGATAATTTGACATAATTTAAATTTTAAAAATATATGAATAAATCTTTTTTAAGAAATCACATATTGGAGCAAAGTAAATGACTGATAAACAATATTTAGATGTTTATGAAAAAGACTAGTATAGAACATGTTAGTTTCAGGCTGTCTAGACTTGAATATCATCATGGTTATTTTCAATAGGCAAGATATTTATTATGCTTTTCTGGTCTCTGTAGAGTTCAACAGTAGGAAAATGCTTGTAAACACATGTGATTACTGTAAACATGATGAGATGCTTACATGAAATTCATGGCTTGTGGCTCAATGCTAATGCTCAGGTAGTGATAGAAGAGAATTTTGGAGTCATAATAATTACTTAATTAGAGTGGCTTTTATTAAAAGAAAGAGAGAAGGGAAATTATTATTAGTAGGACACTTGGTTACAACACTGACCTATTTTTCAGTACCCATTCATTCTAGACAAACACATAAACACCCCTCACATTTATAGAGAGTGAACATGTTGCCCCATTTCAGTGAGATATGGAAGCATGTACCTAGGGTTTGGGAGGAGCCTGGCACACAGCCCGTGATCAGAAGTGTCATTGTTACTGCTTAGTAGTGGGATGGGATTAGGATGTGCTCCCCTGACACCAGAGCACATTACACATCTGAGGGTCATTATAAATTAGCTTGGAGGTTATAAACCATCTTCTAAGAATAAATATTGCTACACAAACAACAGCTCCCTTGTGAAGTGGAAGACCTTCAAAAATTTCATTAGTGAGTGGGATGAGCCTGCTAGAAGTGGTGCTGACATTCCAATATTGGGGAGACAACTATCAGCATGACATCAATAGGTGGGGTGTTCTCCATCTAGAAGGTGAATGTCAAGGTCCCAGGAAACTGGAGGATATTCAAAGTGCCTATGATTAGTGCACAAATTTACTATTACTGAAAGAACCCTAATTAATTTTTACTGAGTTTCTACTCATGGCCACACACTAAATGGCTATACAAATTTGGGTGGGAAGAATATACTGTTTCCTCACTCCAAGAGTCACAGGAAGGTGAGAAACATCCTAATCTACTAATAAACTAGTGATCTTATGTAGTAGAACAGTTACTATAACATAAATAGGTGTAAGGGTTCTTTCATACTATTTAAGGGTTTCGTGACTGCGGAAGTCAAAGAAGAAAAACTATAGTGAAAGACACTGCAGCAGAAGTATTTATTTACTCAACCATTCCTTTCTCTGAACATAATTTAAGGTCAGGCTGTCCAGATTGCTTCACTTGGCCCAATATCTAGTTGAGAATCAAAGCAAGTGAGTGTTGATCCGGACAAGTGCATAATGTGAACCTTATCTTGGGAATTCATAATATGCCATCTTTCTTTTTCAGACTCAATTTAAAAACATTTAATCAGAAGTGTCACTGTTTTATGTTTTGCAAAGCAGATATTTGCTATCGATTATTTAAAGCAGAAATTTTGCTCCAGATTTAGTTATATTTGAACACGTCCACATGCTAAGAGAATTTCATTGTAAGGTGTTCTCAATTATGAGGTGATTCCAAGGAAATTATTTCATTCCTTGCCATGAAAAGAATGTACTTCCTTCCTCCAATCATAGTTACATTGTGTGGGTTTTTATGTTTTTCTTGTTCTACTTCACATATCAAGTGCCATTGTGACACCATATTGTAAAATAATTTAAATAACTCTAAAGGAAAATAATAGGGCTTAGAATAAAATCCTGTTCTAACACAATAATTGTATCTCTTGTGATAAAAGATTATGTGATTGTGCTTGAAAAAATGAACATGTTTTCTAAAACTATAAAAAATAAATAAAAGGAAAATTCAGAATATCACTGTACATGCTAATTCAACCAGTACCGTAAAAATATGTTGATGGAAAGTAAATTCAAATATATGTTTCCTCCCCTCTCGACTCCTACCATTAACAAATTAGATGCGTGCCTTTGGCCCTCTAGTGGTAACGTTTTAGAATTACAGCTTCTTCCACTCGAAGAACAAAAAATAGCTGTCTTCTTTCACAACGACTCAAGTGAAATATGTTCTTGTAAATGCCAAATTCCAGAAATATATTTTTAAATCTCTGTGTGGGATGTAAGTAGAGAAATTTTCCTCAGCCAGTGTGGGGTTTCTTCTTGTACCCCTCAATACAAGATATGTCAAGTGGAGATGACAAATCAGGGTACCACATGGTACAGCAGAATAACGCAGTACTTTTGCCACATTAAAATTTGCAAAAGGTCGCAAATGAGTCACGGCCCAAAGTGCTGCCAGCCCTGCCACGGATCTTTCCTTCACACCTTCATTTTCCACTAAACTCCCTGTTCAACGATTTCACTTTTACCGGAGTTCCAGCATTTTCTTCAACGGCTGCCCGTTGGTTGGAATGTTTATGCGATGCACAGACGTGACTGAGATTTCGGACCAAAAGGCGAGTGCGCTCATTTCCTGCATGATCGTCCTCTAAAAGTCAAACTCTGTGATTTTCCTGAACACAACTGTTCAAAAAAAAAAAAAAAAGCCCTCCAAACATTAAATGTACTACAAGGAATACATTTAGTACCATGTACCGCTTTGATCTTGGTCACAGCAAACAGTCTCTGCTGGGGGGAGGACGCCACAACTCCCTGAGCCCTAATGAAAGCCTTCATGAGCTCGTTTTGGTGCTTGATCTGCCAGCGTCCTGAAATGAATCATCCTTTAGAAGCGTATTGTTCTATTGTCTCGAGTATAAAACAAAACCAACAAGTTTGCTAGAGCAGAAGTACTCTGTGATCACAGAATATCTGAGAGCAGTATTTGGTCAGTCAAGTCTCCAGTGGAAAGAGGATCCTGGAGCTCTGGGGCCAGAGCGTGGGAAAGAAGAGGGAAGGCGGATAGGGTGTGAGCTTCTTCCTTTCTCAAAGGG